>JAFELO010002256.1:0-59605 GCA_017140195.1 Eumaeus atala
CAATAATACTCACTGTTCTCAGTGATACTCACTGTTCACAGTGATACATACTGCTCACAGTGATACATACTGTTCACAGTGATACATACTGTTCACAGTGATACATACTGTTCACAGTGATACATACTGTTCACAGTGATACTTACTGTTCACAGTGATACATACTGTTCACAGTAGTACTCACCGTTTACAATAATACTCACTGTTCTCAGTGAGTATCACTGTTCTCAGTGATACTCACTGTTCTCAGTGAGTATCACTGTTCTCAGTGATACTCACTGTTCACAGTGATACATACTGTTCACAGTGATACATACTGTTCACTCACTGTCCACAGCAGTAATCACTAGTCACAGTAGTACTCACCGTGTACAACATCAGCCGAAGCCGAAACTGAGGTGTTCAATTTTAGAATTATATTATCTAACAAAGTTTCCGGTAGATTTCGCATTTTGAACATTTTTACTTATTAAGTAATTTATCTGTATATTTCTAACATTAGGAATATTTCATTAGGTTAGGCCTAGTAAGAGACTACCTATTGTGCCATGCTGCATTGCAGCGGAATTGGTCGAATGTGCATTTCGTGTGGTATGAGAGTAGTCCAGTAACCCATTAGAGGGGAGGCGAAAGGGAGGGCAAGGCAACGGCTTAGTTCTTTTTATACACTAGGGGGCTAACGAGCAATCAGTTTTTTTATTTATTTAGAGCCTTCTTAACAGTAGTAAAGAAGTACTTCTTTGCAATAGTAAAGAAGTACTTCTTTACGGTAGTAACCGATGCCCATGCACATCCGTATAATTAATATGCCGATGCGTTGCCCTCCTTTTCCACCCCCAATGGGCCACCGGCTACTCACAAACCACACGAAACGTGACACTAAAGATGTCACTTTACGGCCGCATTATGTGAGCAAGAGGTCCTCCCCGTGCAATTCCGTTGCATAGAAAGATGTAGTGTTATGCACTGTGCATGGCACCAACTCCTCCAATGCAACATGGGACTACCTCTTCTGACATTTACCTGACATTAGTAATTGCACGGGGTGCGGACGTCAGTAGCCATCAAAAACTCCGACTGCACGTTCGTCCCTCATATAATAATAGATAAGATACCTTTTTTTTGCTAAATTTCCTAAATCTAGCTGAACGTGAATGTTTTGTTTAAACATATTACGAACGTCTAAATGTGAGACGTAATACCAGAGCCGTCTGCATCTATTTAGAAGTTTAATTTCTTTTTCTGCTAGACCTGACATGACGTTGGCCCATTGGAGAGGAGGAGAGGAGAAGTACATTTCAAGTACATAGCAATTATTTGGTTTGAAGGCCTCGGTAGTCATCAGAAGACTCCAGACTGCTCGTATATCTCCCTTTAAACGAAAATTTGACTCTAGAAATTTTGAGACTCACTATTTTAATGAATTTCAATTCGATAAGCTTTTTCTTTCGTACCTGAAAGCTGTGAAGGTGGAGAGTGTACAGGTCCATAGGATGGGTATAAGTGCTCGCCGGGTTATGAGATTGGGTTTGAGGTTGAAGGGGGTTCGACCCCCCACTCTCCCGCAGTTGGGAACTGTTGTGTCGAATTGTTGATCTCTTTCTTTGAAGTCAGTTAGAAAGAAATTAGTATGGATACTTACGGATATATTTCTGTATTAAGTATTTGATTTATCTACTAACTAAATATATTACTTTGTACATACATTTATCTATAATTAATAACACTACTAGAAAAAAACATACTTGGAAAAATTTCCAGACATTATTCGCTTTCAGAAACTGATCATATATACACATAATATCAACATTACAACCATATTACACCTACATTATAGAAATCTACTTGAACACAAAAAAGTTAGGGATAGCACCCCCACTGTTATGCAAGAAATAGACAAAATTAAGCTATCAAGTGTAATTTGTGGTGATATTGAAAAATAAATAAGCTACTGCGGGTACAAGATGATGATTTTACAGTAGTAGCTCAAAATATAAGAAGCGTATATACAAATTACATGATTTAGAAATTACTTTAAGCAACCTAAATTTTGATGTTGATTTAATAATACTTAGCGAATGTAGACTTATCATTAATAAAAACATTCCTCAGATAAGCAACTACTTATCATTTCAAACTACTAATCATGTTAATAGATCAGGCGGGGTGGTTGCTTATTTGAAAAATTAAGGAAATCAAACTAATTCAAGCTTCTTGCTTACCAATTTCTACAGCCAGTGTCACCGTACTCGATATTTATAGATCACCCTCGCACACGAATGCTGAAGATTTCACAAACTCCTTGATACAACATTTCAACAGATGCCCTAAGTAAAACTACTTTTACGGATTTTATCGCACTTTATTAAATTATTTATGTAGCCCGACGTTTCAGAAGCTTTACAGCTACCATGATCAAGGGTGGACTAGGGGATTTTCGTAACCGACTCTTATCATAAATAGCGCTCAATCTTTCACTGGTTGGATCATCGTAAATTTCATGACCGGATAGAGGAGAAAGGTGTTCCCCAGTCATTTTGTACATTTCGTTTAAGGATTGCGGTGTGTCCACCCGTGACCATGGTTGCTGTAAACTTAAGACGTCAAGATGCCCTAAGGATAAGAACATAATAATAATGGGAGATATAAATATAAATATGATAAAAAAAGAAAATGAAAATTCATATGAACGGTCAAAATGATAACTGATGATGGATGAAACTGATGGCTATTTTAAAGACATCTAATAGTGAATGTAAAATTAAAACACCTAACGTAAAAATAAAAATTAACCTAGATAGAGCATTGAAATTTCTCACAAAAACTGATGAACTGATGAGCCGAATACTTACATTGCAAAATCCTAACATACTCACCGACTCTTTGACAAATACCCTTCAATGTTGTTTAATTAAGTATACTACTGCCAATAGTATATCACAAAGAATCGAACGATTAAACCCTGCGTAAAATATGCAAATAAAAGTAAAACTAGACCCTCACAGTGAGATACTTAAAATTACCTATAAGAATACCGAAATTATTGCAATTCTCTAACAAAAAACCTCAAACGACAATACGAACTAGAAAATTTAAATAGGGCAAAACACGATCCTAAAAAATTATGGAAAACAATCAACAATAACAATAACAAGCCGAAATAATATTGAAAATTTTAACTTAGAGCTACTACAAACTGCATCAACTCACCTGGAATCAGCTAATATGGTGAATGACTATTTTGCCAACGTTGGTAAATAAGTGGCGGAAGATATAATCTCACGGATTCCAGTAAATCTGTCAAACAAAGAACATACAGACCGTTCTTCTTTTTCGTTTGTACTGCTCAAGACGGACTCTTCGGAGATATATTCAGCATTAATGAGTCTTAAATCAGATAGTGCCCTTGGCTAAGGTTCCCACTAGTTTCTTAAAGGCATCGCATGCAACTGTAGTCCCAATACTTACTCACTTAGTGTATCTTTGTTTCGAGCAAGTATTTTTCCCAAATTGCTAAAGCAATCTTTAATAACACCGGTGTATAAGAGTGGAAATAGATCTCAGCCCTTCAACTATAGACCAATTACAGTTTTAACAACCATGTCAAAAATTTTAGAGAAATTACTTAACACTAGACTAACTAAATATCTCTCAAAATCCAATTTACTTCCACCCACCCAATTTGGATTTAGACCTGGCGTCTCCACAGAGGACGCTATTCTATCACTAACGTCTACTGTAACTGAAATAGTGGACAAAGGCACTAAATGCTTAGTCGTTTTTCTTGATTTAAAGAAAGCTTTTGATTCAGTTTCTGTTTCCACTTTCCTGCAGGGTAGTAGTAGGAGGGAGTAGATATAAGAGATGTACCCTTGAGACTTTTAAAAGATTATCTGCACGATCGAAAACAATTTGTGAAAATAGGCAGCGTGATTAGTTTGCCCAGATTTGCCACATATGGAATTCCACAAGGGAGCGTACTGGGTCCAACGCTGTTCCTTTTGTACATAAATAGCCTCTGCAACATAAAATGCTAAAGTCTACTCGTATGCAAATGATACTGCTGTACTATTCTCAGGTGCAACGTGGGACGCAGTTCAAAGGACAGCAGAAACAGGACTCACCAGAATAGTTAATTGGCTTGATGATAATCTACTGACTCTAAATATCACAAAAAATAACTATATTTGTTTTACAAAGTATGATAGAACACAACCTGACTTTCAAATTCGGATTCACCAATGTATACACACGCGACACTCCAATTGTTCCTGCAAAACTATACAAAAAGTACAGCAGAATAGGTACCTGGGTGTGGTTATTGACCAAAGACATAGCTGGTCTGGACACATAGAAATGACCATGAACAGAGTTCGGAAACTTATTTGGACTTTTAAAGTATTAGGACATGTCGCAAAAAAAAAAACACTACTTAAAGAAATATATATATATTTCCCTGGCACAATCGATTATTACATACTGCTTGCCGATTTGGGGTGGAGCTAGTAAAACAAAGTTGCTAGATCTAGGAAGATCGCAGCGCTGTTTATTGAAGACCATGTTTTTAAACAATATCGATCACCAATAGATGAGATATACATATGAGATATCAATATTTTGACAATAAGAAAATTATAGATCCTACCACTTGTAACAATTATGTTTTGAAACTTAAATATTGTATCAAAAAGTATATCTGTCATCTTTGTCTGTAAGGCTTAACGTTTTCTGTGTTGAAGAAATGTCACTACTTTTTCTCTTCGGCGTGGCTTGGACGACGGATTGATTTTAACGCTGAGTCTGAGTAAAAATGATAAAATATAAAAAAAATACTAAAAAACGAAAGAGAAAACAAAATATGATATTTTATACTTACTATATTATATTAAAATACTATTGTGAAAATGTCTTTGGTCTCTAGTTTTAGTTGTCGTACAACACAAGCTGTATGGAATTCAAAAGCAATATGTAAATACCCCTGTATACAATTAATACAGGGGGTATACAATTATTGATGTAAACATTGATTTAACTACTAAGAAATTGTGTGAACGTCATATTTTGCATGTTTTTACATAATAATTCACACTAAGTCAGTTTATGTGATTAAATTAATAGATAAGAACATTATTTATGGAAGAGCGGATTCTCCTACCACAAGCATCTTTTTGCTTAAATGGAGGCTCCAAAGACATAAATATAAAATGTAATTTGGTAACGCGAATAATTTTTTTTTATTTTTTATTATGATGTTTTTTGTGATTAATAAAATTATTTTCTTTCTTTCTTACGTGGCTGTGTAAGGCACCTCACCGGTCGTGCCGGCACAAAATTTCAGCTGCAATGGGGAAACTAACATCTGGTAGATGCTTCTCAATGGATAGGAACTATTGGTATAAAATATTCCCATGATTCGCGACCTCGAAGTCTAACAAAAAGAGTTATACGAAGAGCACGCGAAACCGGTCCTGCGTCTGATTTCTCTGTGGCCGTCCACGGAAATAAAAAAGGAGGTAATTTGCGCTCTGCGCAAAGGCTTGTGCACTATAACATGTCTTGCGCAGATGCCTCCTCTCAATGGAGATGGCCGATGTGGCCGAAATTCTGTTATGACAATATTACTACAAGAAAAACATCATTATTACAGTAGCCAATATATTTTATTATTCTAGTAAAACAGTAGGTTTTGATCGGCTTAGACGACATTCTGTTGTATCCAGCTCTGGTAGGCGCTGACTCTCACGAACATGTCAGGGGCTCCGCGGGCGCAGGGCAGCCCCCACGATACAATACCGATCTGTCTGCCGTCCTGTTGGCGCACCAGCGCACTGCCGGAGTCACCCTGGAATAAGAGTTTATCATTATATGACGAACTAGGTCCAAGAGTAATATTTTTTACGAGATAGTGTCGCCAATCCAATTGCAGCCGATTTGGGCCGGCACGACCGGTGAGGAGCCTCTCAGTACTATGACACCGCAGCAAAGTCACAGTTTCACTGTTGCGTTTCGCGTGAGCGGCCGGTGGCCCATTAAAGGACAGGAGTAAAGGAAGTGAGCGCTCCTGCCTGAAATGCGGAAGTTTAAGGGCGTCGGTAGTTGTCAAAAGGCTTGTTTGACCACCTATACTACAAATAAGTGCACTAAAGAAGAGATTTTTTTAGATTAGAGATACTTACGTTACACGCTCCTTGATTCACGGCACGGAAAGTACAAAGTTCGATGTGGGGCTCCACTGGCGGTACTCCTCGGAAGTTCAGCAGCACTGCCAGCCTGGCGACTTCGCTAACGCAGAAATCCCCATCGACACTGGTAGCCTCCAGCTCCAGAAGAACAGGGGAGAGGGAGCCACCGGTCTGTAAGCATAAACTCATGGTCAACTATGTGTACCCTTCTATCGTGAGAGACCGGGGGAAGTTCCGGTGGTCGTTCGTTGTCTATGATCAGTCCCCTCCCGCCGCCGCTTGCATATTCGCCACAGCTCGGCCTTTGTAGGGAAAAAGATTTTTCTCTAAGGCCTTCGTCTAAAGTGTAAACAACTGAAATGAGCCCCAATGGTTCTCACAAACCACCTCTGTCTCCATGGTGAGCGTTCAACAGTCTGCCAAGGTAAGGAGACACCGCGATGCGTGCGACACGTGTCGGAAAGATCAAAAATATTAAGAGTCGCTAAAAGTGTAATTTTAAACTTACTCTGGTCCTGCCCCAGCCGTTGACCCTGGTGGGCACACCGGCGTCAATCCAGTCGAAGGTGAGCTGTACAGGTTGGACGAGAGCCGAGTAGACGATGTCTGTTGTCGTGATGAGTAAGCCGATGTCGTTCTTGATGGTGCCAGAGACGTAGTTGGCGTGGGTAACGTTACGCGCCAGGTTGTAGTGGACCCCGCCGCTGTTCCAGCGGTTAGTGCCGACTGTGATGCGTAGAGAGCTGGAGATTTTGAGAGTTTCATTGTAACAGGTTATGCCAATTCATCATCCTCATTATCAGCTCTTATCGGTCCACTGATGGGTGTAGGCCTCCTTCAATGAACGCAAGCGTCTCCCACCTGGCGAACGGTCGAGCAACACTTACGTTTCCCTAAACGCGGCCTCCACTCTAAAACCTTAGTGGTCCATCTGCCATCTGATCTTTTGAATGTATGATCGGCCCATTGCCACTTCAGTGAGCTTATACTTCGCGTGATATCGGATACTTTAATCCTCCATCTTATGACTTCGTCGCGAATACTATCGAACAAAGAAATACCCAACGTACCACGTTCAATAGCCCGCTGAGCTACCGCAAACCAGTCCTAAATTAAGAGGCTATGCATCGGCCCACCAAAGCACTATAGCACCGTAGCTAACCACGGAGAGAACGTATTGATTGAAGCTATTTGTCTTGAAGACAAATCTGTAAATAGCTCTGCGGTATAGGTGACGTGAGAATGTGACGAAACTTCCGGAATGCTGACCAACTCAATTGAATTCTTCTATCGGCTTCAATCTTGAAGTTATGTCTATGAGGTAGACGTATTCGTCTACGACTTCGAGAATAGCACCATCGACGTTGACTGGCCTAGGGAAAACGTGTTTGTTGAACATGGCCTTTATCTTGTTCAAGTTCATCCTAAGGCCAATAAGTCGAGAGGAATAATTTAGGCTGTGCAACATCTCCTGCAAGGTCTCCAACGATTCGGCTAACACAACGACATTGTCGGTAAAACGAAGATATGGTAGGTAATCGCCGCAATATTCAAACGGCCAGGTCAACCAGGACAATAGTCCTGGCCTCGGTAGCGACCACGGTACCTACCGCGTACTAGGGGCCGAATTCTGCTGTTTTCGTCCATTTAAGATATATGCTGGTAATTGCCACGCAATTGGCAATCGCAGATTAGGTTTCGGACCGGCGCCACTGCTGCCTGTCGCCTATCCGATTGATGGTACCGCCATCACCAGGCGCGAGCGCTGTCCGGTGCTCCCGTCTATTTCACTGTCACTATGAAACAGACGGGACACCAAACAACCAGCTCGCTGAAGCCTCCTGGATCTTACGAGGCAGGTGCCCTTTGACGACTTTTATGTCACCCTGGCCTTGGATTTAGGGTGAGGGTATTATTAGACCGCCCCCACACAAGCAATGCCAAATGCAGATACATAACCGGCTTATTGGACAAGGTGGATCTGTTGCCTCACAGCGTTGATTATGGTAAGTGATGGATGGGAAGACATGACATTCTTCTGCGAGACAGTGATGTCTCTAAACGAGGCCGACGCGTGGAGACAGACGAATGTAAGTCATAGAAACCTTACCCTAACTATTGGTTTTGTGGCTCGGGTTTTACCCCACCCTCCCAGGGTTTGAATTATGAGGTGGAGACTGGTCATCGGTCTCTAACCTCTAGTTGCGTGGACGTTTATGGGCGTCTGTAAACAAGACCAGCTTTTAGTGTGTGTCCTTTCTATGCTATAAATAAAACAATTTTTTTTCCAAACTGGTGCAGTAGTTTCGGAGACTATTCAAAGCAAACACACAAATAATAAATATAAAAATTTATAGAATTAGTATACGTAGAAAAATTGTACAATAATTTCATAATTGTATTTGTTTTTGAGGTTGGTGCCTGATGGTGCGTTAGTAAAATACTGGTAATCTTTAATTATTGACGATGTGGAACTGATGACACGCTTCTGGAGTCGACTAGTTCAAGTGCTCTCTATTAGTTAAATAAGTTTTAGTTAAATAACGACTGAACCTCTCTTGAGGAAATAGTTTCTGTACAATAAGTTGAAGTATATATAAGTAAATAACAATAACCATAATCCGATAACATTTTGTATATTTCTTTGAGAACCCTAACATATAACATAATATAATAATAATAATAATAATAATAATAATAATATCTGTGGACTTATCACACCACGTCAGCCGAGCCCTGTGCTAAGTGCCGTAAGGACTAGTGATACAGGTACTAGACAACGGACACTATACTTAATATTCTTATAAATTTAAGAAATTTCATATATTTCAGATTTTTCTTATTACAGAACTACATATGTAAACATCCATGACGTGGGCGGGATTCGAACCCGCGACATCTGGCGTAACACGCGGACTAACCGCCACGTTACCAACTGAGCCAGCCGGTCGTCAATTCCTGTAACATTAGTTATTACATACATGCGTGCAGTGTTGATAACTTACTTTTTTGAAGCCGGTTAAATATAATTCTCACATCTTCGGTCGAGCAGAATACTAATTACGCCATCGGGTTTCGTACAGACCTGAGAGTCCGGATATCCCAACCTAGGCAATGCATAATGCATATGCAAGACGTTTCTACTATATCGGTTTCTGAAAGCCCAGCAGCAGCTTGTAACCTTCATACTAACACAGTACGTTCAAGATCAAACCCAGCAGCAGCTTGTAACCTTCATACTAACAGTACGTTCAAGATCAAACCCAGCAGCAGCTTGTAACCTTCATACTAACACAGTACGTTCAAGATCAAACCCAGCAGCAGCTTGTAACCGTGTTACTAACACAGTACGTTCAAGATCAAACCCAGCAGCAGCTTGTAACCTTCATACTAACACAGTACGTTCAAGATCAAACCCAGCAGCAGCTTATAACCTTCATACTAACACAGTACGTTCAAGATCAAACCTGCTCAATGACAAGCCGTAGACAGCATCAATACAGTGAGCGGCGGTGAGGGCGGTCCTGCTGCTGATGATGGAGGCGCCGCAGAGGAAGCTCCTAATGATCAGGCCGTTGGTCATGGCCACCATGTGGGGGACGCTGTCCGGTGCCACCGTCCCGCCGACGATGCGAGAGCTGGAGTAGTCCGTGTGGTCGAAGAACACCGACATGTCGGCCTCCTGCGCGGGCAGCGCTGTGAGGAGTTCAATTCATTACCGTAGCTGAAGTCTGCAGGTATACGATTAGTCGTTGAACTACATACGTCATATACATACGTTTTTCAAAAACAGGCCCGTTTTGTTGTGTGACGGGCCAACGACTGGACGAATTGCAATGGCGATTCTTTAATATGGCTGCCGACGTTTAGCCCCATTGAATATCTTGATTTTAGACAGTGATCAAGTGATACAAATATGAAATTGGGTCAAGTGTTTTCAGTGCAAATTAAAAAAATAACCTAACCACGAAGGCTTACGTTAACCTTCGTATTTACCGAGGCATAATAGCTTTTCATTTCACTGTATTCGAGGCCATTGTCAGAGTCATGTCAAACAACGCCGCGAGTTTCATACCTGATGATGGTAAGTCGAGACATGTCGTAAATGTAAATTGAAAATTTAATTAAGAGAAAGTATATAAAGTTTATTTATTTATTCAAGTATTTAATAATGCGGCTAACTTTGTTGAAGTGTTAGGTATTAAATGATTGCCGAATTTCATGCAGCCGTATTTATATTTATGTTTTTTTGTAATTTTCACGCACTAACGACAATCGAGCTGTCGGAGCCTTGTGACGGCTACCGACACCCATAAACATGCGCACAGATGTTACACGAATGTGATGCCTTCCTTCCTCCCCCCCCCCTTGCGCTACTGGACATAAACACCGCACGAAACGCGACAGCGTAACTGTATGGTCTGTGCGAGTGGTACCTCCTTGGTCGCGCCGGCACTATTCTGCGAAGCAGCATGGCGCTACCTCCTACTAATTACTTAATAAACCACATGAAAAGCATTCCATCGCATCCGCAAGGCGTTGCGATGTGGCCGAAGTGCCAGAGCTTATAAAGTTATAGGTCGTGTGTCCTTGCAATATATTATATGATCAGTCCGGCCTACTGTTAGCTAGCAACACAGAAATCTGGTATGAATTGTTCGTTAGTTATGCACAGTTGACTTTTTGTGTGCCGCAAATAATAGAAAATCATTATTAGCAGGTTGTAAGTACAAAACTTACTAACAAATGTTTATCTATAAATCTGAAGCGGCTGAGTTTGATTGTTTGTTTGTTTGAACGCACTAATCTTAGGTGCTACTGGCCCACCACCATGGTTCAAGTCGTGGCGGTGAGGCGTAGTAGCCTGGGGTGAACCCAGGGGAAGCCAATTGAACCGAGGGGGATTTTTGCACCCCTCTTATAAGAAGAGGGGGCTTCAAGATCAGGAGGAGGAATCACTATCGGTACCCCTCTTATAAGAAAAGGGGACCTAAGGGCAACAGGAGGTGGCGCTTTTGCGCACGGGGCAGGGGGCGAGGATGGGAACCTCACCCCGTTACACTGTCCCAAAGTCGATGGGGTTGTCTTGTATTGCGGGGCAACCCCATCTGTGGAGATGGAATTGGTCCCTTGGGAGGCTGGCTAGCCGTTGAGGTGCCCTGATGATTGTTGTTACGGGGCACCTCACCAAGGGTGGCACTGATGGCACTCGCGGTGGTTTTTGCGGGTATTGGGCACTATCATGTGCCGCGAGTCCCACACACCACTGGACCCCACCCGGGGCCGGTGAAGGCGCGTAAATGCGTTTTCCCGCGTCAATTAAAAAAAAGATGTTGGACTAAACTCAGATTTATGTACGTCTATGTGCCATGTACAAGAGCAACGTCTGTTAACCATCTCCGAGGCATTGAAGCACAGTGAAATGATAACTTTTTTTTGAATAGAGGGCAAACGAGTAATCGGATCCTTTTTACGACTACCGACGCCCATGAACATCCACATAATTATTATGCCGATTCGTTGACCAAAGCCCCCCCTCCCCCTCCAGCTACTCACAAACCACACGAAATTCGACACTGAAGATGTCACTTTACGGCGGTATTGTGTGAGCGGGAGGTACCTCCCCGATCGTGCCGGCCAATTTTTTCTCGTAAACGTCAGTCCTCCTTGAACGTCAGCAAAAATCTGCCACCGGTCCAACCCTGAACATGTCCTGAGAAGAAGCGGCGAAGAAAACTCAGCTGATCTGTCATCAATTATATCCATTAACGCAATGATAGTAAATATAATTAAATGATAAGTATATGTATATTTAATCAATAAACAATAGAATTTCACCGAAATTGCCTGAGAGTAGCGTCTTACTCCCAAGGTGTGGTCCTTTACCACACAAACGTTCCTCAACAACCTTCTTGAATTATTAATTGATAGTTTTTGGACGTTTTTTGAGATCCTATTGTAAAGGCGCATACATTGCACTCGAAAGGAATTGCTAACTCTGCTAAGTCTATAAACTGGTAAAGTGCTCCAGCTTATGCCTGTTTCTTGCATTTCTATTGTGATTATCACTTCTCATGCTATTTTCATTAATATTCTTACGCACATACAGGACATTATCTAAAATGTATTGAGAATAAACAGTCCGTATACTGGTTTCCTTAAATTTATCTCTCAGTGATGTGCTACAGGCAGCGAGTGGTAATTACTAAAACTACGTTGTAACAATAATTATACATTTCACATGTCACAGCTCAATGTGTCAGTTTACGTCTTGTGCTTATGTCTAGTGTCAGTAAAGTTAAAATTAACAAACATAAATCAGTAACAGTGTCGTCGCAGTCGAATTTCGGCCACTCCAGGCTGTTATTACAAATTGATCATGGCTATCGATTGTGCGAATGCCCATCATGCCCACTATATATAAATAACAATGTGGACATGATGGGCAAGCCCAGATCCGTGGTAGTTCTTGGATTACTTTGAATTATTTTTAGGCTTATAGACACTTATTCTCAAAAATACATAATTAAGTCAGTAATATTATTTATATTTATAATTTAATGAATTGAAGATATCAAGTATTCGTATTAGATTGGGGATACAATCAATAACATTTTTTAAATAAATTGAACACCTCGTTCCCATTATTACGACGGCCTTGAATGGAAATGAGTAGATGTATTAATTATTGTACACTAAGTGTGTATACTTGATAATATAGTTGTGCATTACAAGAAAACTACTTTTATTGATTCCATCGCGATTTATTTAATTATTTAACTAGCCCGACGTTTCAGAAGCTTTACAGCAACCATGGTCACAGGTGGACTGAGATGACAGATGTCCCGATGTTATAAGTTTTTAAAAGTCCACGAAGAATTATAATTTTAGTTGTTCCCATTAATAACATTTATAATTGTATACATTAATTGAACCTCGTCATAGTTATATTTTTGTGTAGTGATATATTTGAATGCTAGCAGCGTACAATTAATCAGGTACTAAAGAAGAACGAGCTGGTGACCAGGGCCCGTAACCAGTCTCAGCGATTAGGTAGATATGTTGTTAGGACCTTCCTTAGGGCCAACCCATAGGTCGAAACCCATAGCCATGTGAATTCTCATGCAGATGCCTTCTCCTCCTATTTTGTACTGATTAAATACGTTGCGGGCCCCGAGACAGCTTTAGCATTTCCATCGGGCTCCCTGCGATCATATCGATAGGTTCATAGTGGATGCCACTGTCGGTCCTGGGGACACAAGCGTAGTGGTGGGCCAAGCCCTTAAAAATGCAGATGCGTTGCCACTTAATCTACTGTTTTAAAAAAGAAAATGGGCCGCTAGTGACGAGTTCTCGTCAGCAATATGCTACAGCTGCAAAGTGGAGCCACGCTAAATCTTAGCAGATACAGGTACTGCTTAGTACTAATCTCTACTCATTGTAGAAAAGTCCCGAAGATTGTCTGTCTGTATATGAACGATTTTCTCAAAATATAATGTGTTTATCACCAGTAACCGATAGAGCCCGCGTTATTTATAGGCAAAGCAGGGGCAGATCGCTAGGTTTAATACTAATTATAGCTACGCGGCGCTACTAGTGTGTGCAACTGGCATTTAATAGTTTTAAGTTTCCACTTCTATCGGCAGCCTCCATTATCCTGTTTCATTTATAGAGCTTTCGTCAGCCACAAAGTATTATGTACACAAGTACTTCATACGTCACATGTAATATACGTTAAATGAACTGTTCCTTAACAATTGGAGGGGAGGAGAGGGGGGAAATGCATCTGCATGGCAATTTATTATGGTAATGATGATGATACCTATGGGCGTCGGGATTCGTCAGTCATTTTAATCTTTTCCTTTTGAAATAAATTTGACACTTCCTTAAATTGCCTAATTATTGTAAATATTTTGGGGCTTGTGTCAAAGCAAACGAGGAAAGTGCGATCGTGTGAAGCATAACGTAACGAGCGTAACGCACTGCCGCGCTTACGTCTCTTGCACACTTTTCACTTTTTTTTTTAAATTTTTTTTTAAATATTATTTATTGAGGTATTTATCACAATAGGACATGTCATCTCCATCGTACCTTATAAAACATTGTTTCTGTGTATTAAAAAAAGATATGTGAAGGAGAGCCACTGATTAAATATTCGTAGTTATTGCTTATCTACTACTATACTACTACATACATTGCTACTTCCATCTTTGGATTAGACACGACGGTCTGTAATAATCCTACATCTAGGGAATTTAAGCGAATATTTCGCTTAAATCAGGGACTTAGTTCCATTTTTATTCTTGACACAATCCATCCGCAGGTGTTGCACAAATTCTTCAATTTTAATGCACTTCACAATTACGTGAAGTAATTTTTTCATAAGGTAAGTAACTTTGCGAATGGATAGTGTCCAGAAAGAAGTTTTAGAGCACGTTTCGCTTTACAATCATGTTCTTTGTTAAGGCATAAACTCCAATAGTGTTCTTAACAGACTTTATCTTCACTTCTGTTTTTTTTTGGGTTTTTACAAAGATAAGCGACTTAGGTCTTTATCATGATCAGCCAAGCCTATTCCCAAAAACGTACAAGTGCGAATTTGACACGGGCATGACGGGTTCCGTACCGTCACCATTGAATAGTCATTTTTAGTTGCTGTTATTAAAGTTAAGTAAAAGTAAGTAAAGGGGGCGAAGGAGGGCTACGCATATCCATAGTAATTATGTGGATGTTCATGGGTGTTTGTAGCCGTAAAAAGGCTTCGAATGCTCGTGTGCCCCCTATTCTATAAAAAAAGAATGCAAAATGTGTTTGTTGTATGGAAAGTCGTTTAAATATTTATTTTATCTTATTGAATTTTTTTTTTTTTGAAGTGAGCCTATAAATATTCAGTGAGCATTTCAACCGTCTACCTGTCACCCTTAAATAATTATTTTATTCTGTTTTTTAGTATTTGTAGTTATAACGGCAACAGCAATACATTATCTGTGAAAACTCACCAACTATCACTGGCTAGTGAGTTTTCTGTGACTACTGACTGTCACCAGCCAGATAGTAAGCTTCCGAGTGTCACCACTGTACCGTGATATTCATGAAGTACAGTGACGACAGACGGACAGGGGAGTCTTATTAATAGGCTCCTTTTTTACCCTTTGGGTAGGGAACACTAATAATCGACCAAATCAAGAAGGGAAACTGGCAAGAACCAGGTGTAGGCACTTATCTAAAAAAGACTAACACTCACCCAGGCTCCCGATTAGGAGCGTCAGGAATAGGAAACCAGTTTTGTACATTTTTCGACCCGGACTGAAGAGTGAGCTGTCATAAAGTAATTTATAGCATCAATTAGGCGATAAACCGCCGTTAATCCGCGATAACTGATCAATTAGCGCGCGTCGTGATTATTTTCTAGATAAATTTATAATTATACGTTTTCCTGGTGTCAATAATAAATTTGTTTTTAATTTTCCAGTTATCGCATTCATCATCACAGTTGAATTGGGCCGGAATGACCGGGATGTACCTCATCTCGCTGACATCGCACCTACTGCTGCTGCTGTCCATTGAAGGGGAGGAGGAAAGGAGGGCAACGTGACAATAATGCAGGTGATTACGGCCGTCAGTAGCAGATAAAAAGGTCCGATTACACGTTTGTAACATATTTAGTCTTATTATGAGGGTGGATCTAAAAGTTCGTGGCCTAACCTACATGGAGCTATGACATCTTTTTAAATCTACCGTCATTTGTTAGTATGTGTCATATTGATTTATTGTGCGCAGTTTCTGCTCCATCGTATTCCAGTGTCAAGAAGTGGGTAGCTGAGTTTAAGCGCGGTCGTGAGAGCATTAAAGATGATCCTAGGAGTGGAAGGCCTACATCCTCTACCACGAAAGAAAACATCGATAAAATTTGTGATCACGTACTGGGTGACCGACATTTGACCATTGGTAAGATAGCTGAGATAACAAACATTAGGTATGGCCGGGTGCAACACATAATAACGGAAGAGTTGTGGTTCCATAAGATTTCTGCTCGCTGGGTCCCGAGATTGCTTTCAGCTGAACAAAAACGAGTTCGATACACAATTTCGCGAGACTGTTTGGAACTTTTTGAGACTGATCCCGAGGAGTTTTTGTCTAGATTTGTTGCCATGGATTTAAGCTGGGTTCACCACCATACTCCTGAATCAAAGCAATAATCCGAACAGTGGAAAAGATCAGATTCTCCTACACCGAAAAAGGCTAAGGTCGTTTTGTCGACTAACAAAGTCATGGCTTCTGTTTTTTGGGATGTGAAGGGCATTACTTTTGTAGATTATTTACCCAAAGGTCAAACTATAAATTCTGGCTATTATTGTAACCTTTTACGAAGACTCCGGGAAGAAATAAAAGAAAAGAGGCCGGGAATGTTGCGTAAGAAAGTTTTGTTTCATCAAGACAATGCACGTGTTCACACTTCGGTTGAAACAATGTCTGTAATCCATGATTGAGTCGAATTGCTGCCCCACCCACCTTATTCGCCGGATTTAGCCCCCTCTGATTATCATTTATTTCCAAATTTAATTAAACATTTGGGTGGCTCGAAATTTTCGACCAAAGATGAGGTGATAGTCGCAGTAAACGATTATTTCGCCGACCTTCCGGAATCTTTTTTTTTTCGAGGGGATAAACAAGTTGCAGGTCAGGTGGAAGAAGTGTGTTGAACTAGATGGAGACTATGTCAAAAAATAAAAATAAATTGAGATCCACTTTTCTCTCATTTTCGTGGTCGGGCTTAGAACTTTTAGATCTACCCTCGTATAAAAAAGTGACAGCTATGACGCAGTTGTCACGCCACGTGTTTCGTGTCTTGATGTTTCCGAGTCACCGGTGTTCCATTGGTGGTAGGAGATGGACCCTTACTGCCCACCTTGACCCTTATAAGTACTTCGCGAGAAAGAACAATACGCGGTTATGATGACAAGGAGCTGCGTACTGTAACTTAACGTAACGCGACCTGTATAAGATTTTTGATACCTAGTGCTATTGCTTCATTGTAGTGTAATCGGGCTCACATAAGTCCGGTGTGAAATTACAGCAATGCCGTCGCGTTCATGGAGATAATATAGACAGAGCAGGGAAGCTAGGCTAAAACACGTCCGTCTAAGTTGAGGGAGAAAGAAAATGTGGTTTATCTGTCTCTCTCTTCATTCATTTCTCTATGCGCAAGGCGCATGCGAGATTAGATAGACAAGGATATTTGTAGTACTCCTCTTCCTTCTCTACTTACCGCCACGGCCACTCGCAGTCATAGGCCAGCCTACGACTGCGAGGGCGTTCCGTGTGCTGCGTGTTCCCTATTGCCCATCGGTAGTACAAGAGAGAAACATCTGCACAGCAATTCGGATGTCTTTAGTCGTCGGTAGCCATCAAAAGTCTTCAGCTGCTCCTATGACCCCTGATACCGTAAAGGTAAGTTAAACACAATTTTCACCATGAAATTATAGCTAATGGACCTAGTATTGCTTCGGGCTCTCTGCGATCATATCAAAGGAGTGGCCGCTGTCGATCCTGGAGGCACAGGAGTGGCAGCGGTGAGGAAGTGTGGTGGACCACACACGTTAAAAAAAGGGAATGAACTCACGTCCTCATCACAATGAATGAATGAATGAAAAGAAACGAGTGCAATAGTAGTTTTGTGTATCCCGTATCTTATCAGCTGTGGGAGGTCGGTAGACAGTCGAGGCTGACATTGACCCGTTACCAATCATAACAGTTAGCGGTTCACCTGTCTGCAAGAGGTGACGGCCGCTGCCGTGCAGCCGAACTTGGTCAATACTAGGAGGTCTGCGGGTATCTGTCAAGGTATACCTGTCCCTCACAAATATCCGCGCGAAGTAATAAGGATATCTGACCTGACGTCGATGACGTAAAGCCGACGCTCTGTACTCCAAAGTGCGAGAGCGCAGGGAGTTGAAAGTTGAGCGGGGAGAGGCTCCACATTCCAGCGGTCAACAGATAATGTGACCGTGTAAGAGAATTTATTGAAGATACTAACACAATTGCAGTTATTTGTCGTCCCAGGCTGTTTGAGTGTAAACGATCTTAGTCTTGCATTCTGTTGCTAACAATGATGGTTCCTCTCACGTCTACCTAGGATCGGAGCCGGTGGTAGACTTTCTTAATGAAATTGTAAAATTTATACAAAAGTTGATATTGTTTATCTCTACTACTTTATATAAGACCAAACGAATATTTGTAGATTGATAAATGGCTTAAAAATGTCTTCCAAATCGTGTTACTTCCAGAGTGTGTGCGTTCACCAAGATGTAGTTACATATGTAAGTGTATTATATGTACTTGTATGTGTATAAGTGCAGGTACATACACAAGAGTCAGTAATAAACATTAACTGTGTAGTATTAACTACACGCAAAATAATCTTATAGAAAGCTTAGTAAAAATTTGCACGCACACATGTGGTCACGGATTTATAATCATAATCAAAATTATAAATTACAATTTAGATTTTTATTGTATGAACATGTTTTTTTTTATAGTATAGCATACATATACAAACGGACAATCGGAGTCTTTCTACGACTACCCACGCCCATGAACAGCAGCATAATTACTATGCCGATTCATCTAACCCCCCCCCCCCAAATGGACCACTGGCTACCGCACGAAACGCGATACCGTTGGTGTCTCTTGACATCAGCGGCATCAAGTGTACGAGAGGTACCTACCCGGTCGTGATGGCCCAATTCCGCTGCAATGCAGCATGGCACTACCTCTCACTAAAATTTAAATAATTACATAGATTTTAGTATGCGTGTGTCCACAAGCACAGACAGAAGTGCACATACGCAGTGTTTATCCTGTAGTGTATATGCAGATACAAATGGAAAACACAAAGAATATTATTATTTATTTATTACAAAAGAAAGTGGATTTCAGAGAACAATATTGTTTACAACAAAACTGCGCAGTTCTGGGCAATTTCATACCAGTTCTTCGAGGCTCTGCGATATATTTACAAGTTTACCTCGAGTGACGTCACTAATAATAAGTACGTGACATGTGCCTCACTTCAGCTCACTTATTACAACGTTCCACAGGAACAAAAAGACTGCAATAAGTCTGCCACTGCACAGAAAGATACATTTGAAATAAAATAAAAACTCTAACTACATGAGGCGTATCGCCCCGTGAACTAGAACAGTAGAATACATCATAGTTATACGGAACAACTTCCTAAAAACTAGCAACGTGTTAGGACTAGAGCTAACATCATAGACAACTCATTTGTTCTACGACTTTAAAAGTTTAATTGTCACTAGGAAATGGAATGAAACAAACTCTACGCGCCTCGCAAAACGCGGAGTTGAGCGGGAGGGGCGCTTCTACTATAGACTTACAAATGTCACGACAGAACAATAAACAAATCTTTAAAATTGCTGTGTTAAGTATGAATTCGTAGAACGAAAGTTGTCTATGATAATACATTAAAAGCTTGATGATGTTTTAAAAGTAACCCTATAGCTCTGGCAGGTGCGCTGCACCGTTTTACCTGCGTAAAATATTTAGTGTTCGGAATATATATATAAGCAATATTTGTGTGAAACAAGGTGTTACATCTTATGTAAAGTGTTAGGATTATTTAATTTTAATATTATTTAAATTTATTACAATATTTTTATACAGTAATTAAATATTGAGTAACATTTAAACAATTGAAGGTAACGACAATAAAAGTATGCAATACATCGTAAAACTTTACCTAGTATTTGGTCCTTGGACTTACATCTTAAACTTATTATTTATACGTTACAGACTCTATATATATATATATATATATGTCACTTTACTGCAGTACTATGTGAGCGAGAGGTACCTCCCCGGTCGTGCCGGCCCAATAGGAGGATGTAGTGTCGTGCACTATGCATGGCACTGTCTCCTCCTATGAAGCATGACACTACCTCTTCCTGAAACGTATAGGATAAGGAGACAAAATAGCCGCGTTTTTTGACTACCAACATTCAGATTACAGGCATCTAAGGTATACTCATGTGTCGCCCTCCCTTACCCATCTCCCTCACAATGACCACCGGAAACTTACAAATCGCACGACTACACGCACAAGCGTTCGTCTCGGATTTCCCTAGCAGAGTTTTGGGTAGATAACGGTGACTGTCTGCTGTGCATATCAACTGGGTTTATGGACGCACAAGATTCATATATTCACCATTCACATGTGAAACATCTCAATGTCAATCAGGTTTCTTTGTGACGTATTTACGTTTCAAATCACAATGCAGATGGGTTACATTTAGTAATATTACAAGTACATTTAAAACTATTACGAGGGACACTACAGAAACACCACCTAGGACAGAATGAGATTTCGTTTCATCAAGTTTCAAATGCAATTTGAAATGAAACGTACATTGAATTAAATTTTATATTTTCAGATCTAACTATCGAGAGATGTTTTAGAAATTATTTAACGGATTTCATCACAGCTTATTTAGACATGTTACAATTCCGACGATACCGACACTTTACAGTAGCGACGGACACGGAGCTGTCTGTCATCTGCTGGTCTCATGGCTACTGTAGTAACTCAAGCAGTACGTGCGTGTACTCTAAGGGAGCACGTGTGTGTACTTTAAAATATGTTTGCGTACTGAGGTACGGACACGTGTACTCTATGCTAATATTCTAAAGTACGTGTGTGTACTTTTATGTACGTGTGTGTACAATGAAGTGCGTGAGTGTACTCTAAAGCAAGTGTGCGTACTCTAAAACACGTTCGTGTACTCTTAAGTACGTGTGCGTACTCTGAAGTACGTTAGTGTACTCTTAAGTTCGTGTGCATACTCTAAAGTACGTTCGTGTACTTTTAAGTACGAGGGTGTATTTTAAAGTGCGCGGATATACTCTAAAGTACGTGTGTGTACCCTAAAGTGAGACATCATGAATCAAATGTAAGTCCACACTAGTCTTATTCTCTACTCAGTCCTAACACCAGTCGTGTACACAGTCGCCCTGGCACCGGGACCTCGTGATATACCCACTGGCCAGAGCCCTGGATCATCTGATCAGCTCCTCCAGCTTGCCAACCGCCTCCGCGCTGAGACCCATCTCAAACAGCGCGAGCTCGTCCCCCACCGCTCTCAACACGCCCCGGGGCAGGTCATGGTACACCAGATACGCGCTCAGCGTCTGCTTGACGTCTTCGTCACAGGAGTCCACCTGCCTACTGCTGGGTAGGCCCAGGTACTTCCGCAGGTAGGGGGCCAGGTCGGTCTCCCAGCGGTCGCATACGGTGGCCACCTTCTGCTTGATGGCTAGGGTCAGTTCCGTGGAGACCAGCGGCTCGGTGCGGTCCGCGTGGCGGCGCGCTGTCGCCTGCGCGAGCAGCAGTTTAATCTGCCACATGTTGTAGGACGTCGGAGACGTTTTCATAGTCTTAACGATCTGTGGAATATACTGCGAATTGAAGATGTTTATATCTAGTCTAGCCTGGTTAACTAAAGTATCCGTTATCACGCGACGAATAAGCTCGCTGAAGTGGATATGGGCTGGTCACGCACTCAGAAGAACGGATGGCAGATGGACCAGTAAGGTCCTGGAGTGGAGGTTGTGTTTAGGAAAAGAAAGTGTTGTCGACCGTTCACCAGGTGTTCCACCGTGCAGTAGCCGGTCCGGAATGGATGCGAGTTGCAGGAGATCGGTCGCCTTGGCGTTCATTGAAAGAGGTCTGTGTCCAGCGGTGAACTGATATGGGCTGATAATGATGATGATGATGATCTGTAGTCCTATGGGGAAACGAGCAGTCGGTCGGGTTACTTTTATTTCTTTAAATTTACTTCTTATAAAACTATATATGTGGTATGAAGAGGCAGCGGTGAAACATATCGCGCTTACATTTGTTTGCCACCGAAAAATGGATGGATGTAAATAGCAAGTACCCGTGAATAGGCACTCTGGGGGCCCATATCTAACAGTGGATGTCTGCTGGCTGCTGCTGACTATGACCATGTCCCTGATGACCTATTTTACTAACGTAGACACGAACACTAGATATTTATTAGCGTGCAAAAAAATGGATCACCTCGCAGACTGTCTGTACAAAAACATTGTTATTAATTTAACAAATAATAAAATATAATACAAAAAAAAATAAGATCAGTCCGCATGAACTTTTAACCTCATTTGAAAACAGAGTACAGAAAGTATATTTTGATGCACTCCAATAGAGACATGTTATTTTTTTACCCTCTTTTTATTTAGGGACCTTCGTGGCATGAGGTCATCACGACGATCCCAGAAGCCGGTGTTGTTGAAAATCGAAATCTATGGGATACAATGATTTTTGGCACGCAAGTGTAAACATATAAATTAAGGAAACGTCGATGACACGCCCAGGTTATTGATATTTATATGTACATGTATAATATGTATGTCTATAATTCAAATCTTAAATACATTGATATCTTATTTCATAAACTAATAAAAATGCCCTCCTTCTGACACGGTCGGGTAAAACCAGTTTAAACTATACAATGTTAGTCATACCTTGAGAAAGGTGGTCCATATAGGCAGCGCGCACAGAATGTCCCTCACTACGCACTCGCGCGTCACCATGCCGAGCGCGTGTACGTACTCGCGCTCCGCCCGCCCCGCGCCTCTGCACACACACGTCTCGCGTCTCCTCTGGCTCCGCCCCGTGAGGCAATCACCACACACGCCCACCTAAGGATGTAAAGTTTAATTACTCAGGTAAATACTGAAAATATCTAGATATCGTAAGCTTTAATAATGAATAACGATGCCATGAGGAACACGCACTACTACATAAGTGAACCGGCGTGAAGGTGTTGTTGTTGTAAAAACAGATTAGTGAAATTTAGGAAATTCCCTTACCTCGCTCCGTCCCCGACCCGCAAGATTGCTGGCCCCGCCTCCTTCACTGCCGAGGTAGTGCTTCACGAAGTTCCGTAACTTCTCGTCGTTGGTGAAAAGCTCTATGTCGTCAGGCGAGGGTGCCCACACGCGCCCCGGCTCCAGGGTCAGCGTCCGAGCTAGGATAGTCAAGAAACCGTCAGGGTCGTCCGCGTAGGAGAGACACCCGGCGCGCTGCTTGATATCCACACACCACGTATACTCTAGGAAAGTCCTGAGGATTGAAATAGTATTAAAAAAGTCAGTTTCCTGTAAAATAGTTTAACCAAAAAAGGGACAAATCTCTATTTATCTAATCATCATAATCCTTACGTGATAAGTGTAGTGTAGGAATAAGCTATGAAAATATAGTACTTACTTGAGCTGGTCCCAGTTGTGGTCCCTCTGGAAGGTGATAGGCCAGTAGCGGGGGTCGTTGATCTTGACCTCGCGGAGGGTGTTAAGCTCGGGGATGATGCACGGTGCCTTCAGCTCTTTCACGAACCCGTGCAAGTCTATCACCTAAATATTTTGTACTTTATTATTCTAGGACGCTACATAGGGACCGTACGTGTGCATGTTCGGGTGTATTATTAATAGTAAATGACACGAAATCCTCTGTCATTGTCATTCCTTGCCTTTTATTTACTTATATAATCTTACACTAGGATTTGGTCAGTCAAAGTGCTGCGGCGCGCACCGTATGGCAGTGGTAGTGCCAAACCGCCGCTCACATAAATATACCAGAACACGAAGTAATGGTTATGCTATCATGTTTCGTCCAGTTTGTGATCTTCCAGTAGGGAGTCTGCGTAACTTTTAATATATTCCCCTCCCCGTTCTCCATGAAAAATGGGATTTAAATACCTAAACGAATTCCCGATTGGAACCCCCGAGGAAGTTTGGTTGTCCAAAACAGACTTAGCGCTATTCGATACTTCCCAGCCAAAAATAATATGGAAGACACGAAGTGAGGTGAACTGTGATGCTCTGGACCGATGGGTCACAGTAGATGCCCTCTGCCTCGTGTAGGGGACCTAGGTATGTAAGGAGGGTACCTGGATGTGCGCGTAACACAACTTCCCTGTGTCCAGGTCGCGCGGCAGTAGCAGGCGCGGCTCCACCGCCAACACGTACAGGTGGCGGAAAGCTTGCAAGTGATATCTGCAAAGAAACCAGAACGGAACTCAACATAACGGAAACGGAACTCGGAAATATGTTTTATAGCCATGAATCTCGATCGGGCCGCATATATTTAAGTGACATGTAGTGTCGCATCCTTAAATTAGTTGACCCCCCCTTAAAACAAGCCAATACGGCAAAGTGGAACGCTTGGCAGATGTGATGCATTAAAATATTTTGTATTTTTTTATAAACAAATATAACTTCTTACAATCCCGTGCGGAAGGCCTGAAGCGTGGCTCTTTCCGATCGGAAGTCAGAAGACGAAATCATCAACCCCATTAGATGTTCATATCACGTTAGAGTCGACCCACAATGACGTTATAAAATTCTCACCTGTTGTCCTCACTGTGCGTAGGGAACTTGGGGAAGAAGGCAGTGAGCAGCGCAGCTACGGCTTCTGGAGACGAGGACAGCGTCGCGCGCCCCGCGCCCACGAACAGCAGGCCGATGGCGCTGTGCACCGCCATCTGACGTGGACACGATAGGTCAGTTATGACGTCAACAAAAACTCGCACACGCATCGCACGTCCGCATGCGCTCGCACACGCACAGCCTACCAACCGAGTCATTTGACATAACCGGACTTTTCTTTTTCTTCTGATTTGTGTCCGTAGTCATGAAGTTGGCGGTGTCACACTCTTATGTCTGGGATACGTTAAACCGTCGGTCCCGAGCTTGATTTCTCTCAGGTTGTCTGTTGTTGGGAATTAAGTGTATATTTATATCTGAGCTCAGCTGAATCTCACACATTTTTATGTGTACAACTAAGTGTTACGCACGTTTGTAGATAATAAAATTACTTAATATAACGAAGTACCTGTGTAGCATGCGCGAGTGGTCGTTTAGCTCGTAGTCTCCTCGCCAACCTCAGCACATCAAGATCCCCGCGGCCCGCGCACACAAACGCTGCCGCGAGCAGACACGTGCTTGCGCACGCGTCCAGCGTCGACCCGCCCGCTAGCAGCCCTACACCTCTCGCACGCGTGAGTAGCTCCGCGCAAGTCAGTGCAGTGTCGCGAGCGTCAGTACAACCAGAGCCGGCAAAACGCAGACCCATAGAAAAACATGCGCCCGCTACGATATTGCAGTACGCTTGACTGTAAATACAAGCTAATTAGCGACAAAAGGCTAGTTCGCAAACTTTATTGCAATTAAACACTTTTACGGATTTTACCGATAATTATTTAAATACAGCGACATTTCAGAAGCTTTACAGCAACCACGGTCACGGGTGGACTCACACGTTAGTTAGACCTTGCCAAAATTGTGGTACCATATTTTGGTTATTTGATTGCTAAATTGGTTTTGATATTAAATGTGTTGTCGGATTATATATAAGATCAGAGAGGGAAGCCGGCACGCGCGGTACGGCTCTATACTAAAACGCAAATAATATCACTAGGACACACATAAGATCAGGAATAAAGTGTTAATACTAACTTCATAGCTTCGTAGTCGATGTTGTCTTCGGTGGGTTTTACGAAGCAGTACGGCTTGATGGTGGCCGGCACCTGGCTCTCCACCCACTCCTCCGTCGGCTCTATGTCGTCCCACAGAACGAGACCTGTCATATTTCAATATTATATTTAGTTACACGATACGCAACGTTAGTTCGCTTAAAAACACCCAAACACAACAATATGGTATCGAAATTGGCTCGTTTCTAAATTTTCATTAATAAACAAGAGGTTGCTCAAAATACTGACTTCTTAGTGGAAAGGATGTGGGTACCTCTGGCGATGATCCGGAGCATGAGTAGATCAGGTCGCACCGTGTCCAGCAGATACGCGGTAGCGGGGGGCGCCAGCCACTCAGCCAGCGCGGCGGAACCCGAACGCATGTACAACAGCCCGAGCGCCAGCGTCGCGCCCGGAGCCGTTACGTCCAGGTTGACCCCGACCCCGCGGGACCCGCCCTTAGGTCGCTCGCGGGACCCTGCGCATACGAAACCTTAAGTAAATAGTGACATGAGGCAACTGTCTCGTGGTATAGTGATCAGCATATTCCGCGAGTAGGTCATGAAGTCCCAGGTCGGACCAAAAAAAAAAAATGCTATTCATATTTTTAGGTTTCCAATAACAGCCCGAAATCATAAAACTGGTGGTATTACACCCACGATATCGCAATACATTACGAAGCTGTTTCAATAAGAATATTCATGCCACATATCTACGTCATCATGTGGTAACTACAGTTATACGCCGACGCGCACGGACCTGCGACGAGGCGGTCGCCGCCCAGCATGTAGGTGCGCAGGCGCGGCGCCAGGTGCTGCAGCTGGCCGCCCGCACGCAGGCACACGAAGCCCAGCGCGAGCCCCGCCGCGAGCGCATACCCCTCGCGCTCCACGCAGTTCTCCGTCTCCGGACCGGGCGGTTTGCCTGAAACCAGAAAATTATCAAAGACTGAATATAGTCTTACTTCTCGACAAGTTTCATAATTTTAGCTCAGCCGGAAATACACTATGTTTTCAAATGTGTCTTGACGGACGGATAGACAATAAAATGATTCTACAATTGCTCCGTTAGCTAACACGTAATCCCTAAAAACCCAAAGACACTTAGGACATACGTAAACTTGTGAACTCAATTAAAAAGGGCGGAGACGAGACAAGTCCTTTTCCTTCGCCAATCTTAGCAGTATTCTAACGGCCAGGCTTCGCAAGGCAATCTTAGTATAAATTTGCAACCGAGGACAACTAAAACTTTCCATCGTCATTCCATAGACCAGCTAAAATACAAATAGTTCTTGGTTTGAAGGGCGAATAAAACCAGATAGTATTTTAATCAGATATATGCGTCAAACATTATAAGTAACAGGGTACAGGTACTAGGGTACACAGGGAAAAGGAGTGCAACGGATTCGACGACCTATCGCCGTGTGGATTTAAGGGCGTTTTCATGAGGACGCTCCGAGTTCTCTCCTGCTGAACCGTCATAGGTGATAATTTTTTTTCATAGCGGAAGGTGGTTCATGTTATAAAAATACACTAATCACTTATGACAAGTGGCGGCGTGTGCAAACCACATCGACCATCTTGCATACCTTGGACGTTGTCTGTCTCGTGGTCTAGTAGTACGCACGATCAGCCACAGTCGTGAGGTCCTGGGTTCAAGTTCCGGGTCGGACCACAGCGTATTTAGGATTTTTCAATTTCAACAGTTCGAAGTCAAAAGTCGGCGATGTCGCACCCCCGTGCCTCGGGGAGCACGTTAAGCTGTCGGTCCTGCGCCTAATTTCTCTCCGGTTGTGTCGGATTGCCGTCCCATTGGAATAGGAGAATGACAGAACAGGGAGAGCACTTGTGCCTGCGCATACACCTGTGCACTATAATGTGTTCCGCGCAGTTGGCTAATCTCTATAGAGATGCCGTCGAAATTCGGCTCAAACGACTGTTATACCTTCGATGCGACGCCAGCACATGCGCATGCTACGCTGCTCGACATCCAAACTGTAACAATCCGCTACAACACAGCCGTAATCACTCACCGATCTCCTTCAGCAGCACCTGCGCATAGTGCGCGTGGGCGGTGCCCTGGTACAGCAGCCCCACGCCCAGCAGTGCGGCCGTGAGGATGCCCTGCTGTATGTCCAGCTCCACGGACGTGGGCGGCAATAGAGGCTCCAGGTGTATGCTCATCATCTTCGTAGCTTGCACGTCCATTGTACCTGCAGCAAGTCCAGTCGAAAATCAAATCGAGTTAAGGAGCAATAGGAAAAAGCAAGCGGCGACCAGTCGAACATAACACCAGCGTAACATTGTACCGCGTTTACGTTTCGGCTGATTCGTAACTAAAATAGGGTTAACACCATTGATTTACAAAAATACCAAGTTGTACAGTCAGCATCTCAAAACATGCACATGTCAAATTATGCATTTTGTAAAAACAACTTAAAATCATGCGCGTAAGGTTGACTACGTAAAAAATATGCTTAAGGAATGCACTTCTTTCAAATAAAATCTACTTATTAAAAACGACTTAAAGTCATGGGCGTAAGATTGACTTTGAAAAAATATGTTTATGTAAATCCACGGACTCATTACAATGACAATTCAGTATCAAATCGTGTATCATGTATTTTTGTAAATCAATGACTATCAAATCAGTATCAAATCGTGTATCATGTATTTTTGTAAATCAATGAATAACCCCTATCAAAACAATTTTTTTTCCTAATGTTTGGGCGCCAAGATTGTTGGCCTATCTGATTTGTGTCGCTAGCTATAGTGGCTATAACTCGTGTCGTGACAGTGTGGCTCAGTAGCCTGAGGTGAAACGAGACACCTTGGGTGAAGCCGACTGAACAAAGGAGGAGCCGCTCTTTGTAACCCTCTTATAGGAAGAGGGGGCAAAAGAGCAAAAAGAGGCGGCGCTTTTGCGCACGGTGCCCTGTGGACAAAAGCGTCTCTCTCGGCGAGGATCGGAACCTCACCCCATTGCATCTACTCCAAAGATAGTAACCCCACTACTACAAAGTTGGGACCGCCTTGTCCTTTGGTGCGCGACAACCCCATCTGTGGAGGTGGCGTCGGTCCCTTGGGAGGATGACTATCCGTCGAGGTGCCCTGGTGATTTGTTGTTTCGCGGTGGTTTTTGTGGGTATTCGGCACTATAATGAGCCGCGAGCCCCACATCATCCACCACCATCACCCAAGGCCAGTGAAGGCGCGTAAATAAGTTTCCTCGCGTCAACACAAAAACATATCCTGTATATCTGTCACATGCGTTTGAGTTTGCATAAAAATTTCACTTGCATCATGATGTTATAAAAAAACAAATAAGAAGTTTGCAGTCGACATAAGAACCTCTCGCTTATACGAAGTGGCAGGTACGAAGTCGCGTTTTGTGAGGTGAGGGAATTTCCGATCGCTCATTAAGGAGGAAGGGCAACGCATCTGCATATTTTTTATGCGGATAAATATTCGTCGGGGCGGGCCTAGCGTCGTAATAGGTTCGTTTGCCCCCTATACAATATATAGTACCTATAAAAAGTAAAACCACAGCGCTCACCTCTGTACGTGGCTGCGAGCCCCAGCAGCAGCCCCACGCTGGTCATCTCGTTGCACCGCACCAGGTACTCGTACATGTTCATGAACGGCATGTCCCGCAGGTGTCCGTTCAACCCCAGCCCCAGCAGAAATCCGGCGTGCTCTGTGGACATCTCTTGCGTGCCCTGTAGCAGAATATAGCAGAATAACATTTTGACAATAGAAATTTGTAGGTAATGAAAGGTGCATTTGCGATAAGTCCTGTCTTGCGCCATCTAGCGGGGAATTATTAACAACTCGTATCGGTATACCAGCAAAAATCGATCGATATTGAAATAATTACATCTTTTTAATCTAATACTATCGAAGCTTGCTTTTCATACATTTTCGTACTTTTTTTACATATTTTGATAACACTATAAGGTGCTGTTGGTGACAACACATATCACTAAACAAGTTTGTCATCCGACACTTGCAGACACTTTGCAGAAGATGGGCCACAGTAGGAGTGAGATGACTCCCGGCACGTGCCACTCACCCGCGGCTTGTTGTACATGATCCAGCTCGAATGGATGCTGGAGCCCGTCATGGGCACGAGCGCGAGCCCCGCGGCAGCGCCGTTGTGGAAAGTGGGCCACAGCAGGCAGTGTGGGGGCGTGTCGCCGGCGCCGAGCGTGACTGTGCTACAGCGCGGCGGGGGCCCCCGTCCTGTCACGTTCAGCCTGGGCAGGTTGAGCGGCTCCGTTGGGGAACACGGCAGGCTGCGGAGCGTGAGCATGCCCCTGGAAGGAGGAAACCATCGCATATGCTGATAGATGAAGTAATGCTTTTACACTCACGACAAGTACTCAATAGCACCTTTGACTTGATCTAGTTTCGACCCTCTTAGATCAGAAATTGTCCCTGTATACATATAGTATCATCATTCCTTTTTCATCATTATCTGCCCTTACCGGTCAACTGCTGGACATAGGCCTCTCTCAATGAACGCCAAGACGACCGATCTCCTGCTACTCGGATCCATCCCGGACCAGCTACTGTACGGAAATCGTCTTTCCACTTGGTGAACGGTCGCCCAACACTTCGTTTTCCTAAACGCGGCCTCCACTCCATTCGGTCCGGGATGGATGCGAGTAGCAGGAGATCGGTCGTCTTGACGTTAATTGAAAGAGGCCTATGTCCAGCAGTGGACCGATAGGGGCTGATAATGATGAATGGATGAAATATATAATATAGGCCGCAAACGAGCAATAGGACCCATTTGGCAGCTGCATTACTGTCATGGAGATGCGTTACGCTTCTTTACTCCTCACCTCTAATAGGCCACTGTTTACTCACAAAGCGCACGAAACGCGACAGCATAGCTGCAGCACTTTCTAAAGGTGTCATCGTGTGAGCGAGAGGTACCTCCCTGATCGTGCCAGCATAGCACTACCTCTTACTATAGATAACTAAGTACCTAGTAAGGAGCATATAGGTACATATTTTGCACACGAGCGGCGCTCTCACCTCGCTATAGGCAGCGCCATGGTCCGCGTGCTGATGGCGTACAGATACTTCTCCTGCTCCTCGATGAAGTCGTGGTCGGACACCTCGGGCCGCTGTGTCAGGTTGATGCTGACCGGGATGGACGACTGCAGCAGGTTGAACACCTCCGTCATCCTGCAGGTCAACAGTGGACTTAGATACCGTACAAACTCACACAGTACCTTTGGCCTACGCACCGGGAGCCTTGTCTTTTTTAACGCATCTACGCGCTTTTACCGGCCCTGTGTGGGTTCCAGCGGTGTGTGGGGCTCATTTGACGAGGTGCCCCGAGACAACAAATCATCAGGACACCTCGACGGCTAGATAGTCCCCCTGTCGAGGACCGACGCCTCCTCCACAGCAAGGTCGCTCGGCAATCCCACCAACTTTGCGCCAGGTAATGGGGTGAGGTTCCCATACTCGTCCCTGCCCCGTGCGCAAATGCACCTCCTCATATTGCTCTTTTGTCCCCTCTTCTTATAAGAGGGGTAAAAAGAACAGCCGCCTCGGTTAACCCCAGTTAACCCCAGACTACTGAGTCCCACCGCCACAGCGACGCTTGATCTATGGTGGGGACAGGTATCCTTGTCTAGCTTAGCGCCCATCCTGGTTACCACTAACTGTAGACGCTAAGCGCATAATACTACTCACGAACACGAACACTTAACATTTTCGTGTCAACGAGATACTCGATATGTGTCTGTCTGGGCTCTTGACGATAAGGAAGCCCCGCCCGCATGCGTTCGTAGCCTTACACGGTCCTACTATGACGTATCGATGGCCCAATACAGCGTTCAGACTTCGCTGCGGTATTTAGCTCCGCTGCCACTCCGTCCTGTATGGTGTTAACTCAACGCAATTGCGCCCGTGTGCATAAACGACGTGCAGACTCCGCCCACTACGATGCTTAGACGGTTATGAAGCCGCATCAGCGGGAGTTTTCAGTTGAGCATAGTTGTAACTTGTGAAGCTCGCCCGGCAACACATCTGCGAATACTCTGCTGTTGTGGATGTCTGTGGGCGTTGGTAATCACCTATTTACATGTGGCCCAACTGCTCGTTTCGTTCTAATGCTAGAAAAAAGCCCGTGTCCCATTTTAATCAGTGAATGGAATTTCACTTTTATATTTATAGGTTGTAGTGTGAAGGCGTGGGTGAGGTGTATCCAGGCGTACACCCGGTTACGCCACAAGCGACCCCTATCGACAGTTCACACTATATCGATCACATAGTTCCTGTAAGGACTAGGGTGTTCACCCGCAGATCACGGGCTCTATTTATTTCTGTCATTAATTTCTCTTTTAATAAATGTAATCGATTCTCTATTACTAAACGTAATCGATTTTCTTAAAATCTTCTGAACGGATTTGCATGCGGTTTTCATCAATCGATGGCGTGTTTTCTGAGGAAGGTTTTAGTGCATATTTGTAGGTACCTGTTATTCTCGGGCGAAGCCGGGACAGATCATTAGTTACAGATGAATACAGGGGTGCGTACCGGTGGTCCTTCGGGTAGAGCAGAGCCAGCAGCTTGGTGCACAGATGCTCCATGCCGGTGGCGAGCTCGTCGTCACGTGGCTCCTCCCCCGGCGCGCGCGTCTGCGTGTACGCAGTCTCCTTCTCTAGCACCTCTAGTGCGAGCGCTGTATACGTACAGAAAGCCTTGTTTATATAATCCTACTGAATTGAGTACTACACTGTAAAGAGGGCAACTAGCTAGTCCCATAGAGGTCTGTAGTAAACGACTTCGCGCTTGTCGTTTGCAATAAAATTTAGAACAACTATACTTATTTGTCCGTAGTACACTTTCTCTTTCTGTCATCTCTCGTCTCTATCTCTCTAGAGCTCTGCTACGTAACGTCACTTACACTCCATGTACTCCGTGGTGGAGCGGAGCGTTGCGGCGATGTCAGCCTGCAGCGCCAGGTCCTCGCGCATGACCAGGTTGTACGCGGCAGCGGGCCAGTCCACGGGCGGGTCGCTCTTGCACGCACTGAGCACGGTGAGCAGCGCCAGCGCCACCGCGGGCGGCAGGTTGTCGATGTGGCGGGGGGTTATACCTGCAAATGCGTCAAACTATAGTCACGTCTGTGTCTGGGCTATACCTGCCGCATAACGTGGCAAAATAGTATAATTAGCTGCGTTGGGGAGTCGGTACGTAAAACATGACAGAAGTGTCAATAAATCTCATCGACGGAGTAATCAAATATTATAAGTATAAAAAATAAAAAGATAAAATCGAAAAAGATTTTTCAGAATAGTCTCTGATTTTATGTGAATTTGTTAAATCGGGTAATAAGAAGTAACTTTGAGTTTCGCTGGCGTCAAGTGACGGCAGTTCCTTCTTCAATTTCAGTTCATTCCAGCGCCAGGTGGTATCGTTGTCTCTACATTCATGCCTTAGAGCTCGTAATAAAATACAGTCCGTACATAAGGTATATCGAATTCTCTAAGCAGATTAAACTAACAAAAATGGCAGCGGCATCCCGTTTCTATTCTCATTAGATATTATTCGAGTGGATTTTTTTGAGCGGGTGGAACGTAAGAAGTGTCTCCTTGAACGCACGTACCACGTGGAGGAGGGGAGGACGCTGGGCGTGAGGTGTGAGACTCCCCTCTTTAATTCTGATGCGACTGCGCGTGCGTGCGGCTGGACCTTCGAGGGAGATAGGGTACAAGGTGTGCTGATGGCGAGGCGCCTTCCTCCCGCCCGGGTACACCCAGATGTGGGAGAATACACTGAGTAGTGGGTACGTACCCCTCTCCACGGCTAATGTGACGGCACGCGCGTGTGGCGTGAGCCGAGAAGGGGAGGGAGCGCGGGGTGTGCTACTGGCAGGGGGCGCTTCCCTCCCCCCCGCGCACCGCACTCCCGCGCCGCTGCCGTATCCCGCGCACGCCAGCAGCTGTTGAGTTTAAACATATATCAGTTTATTTCGCAAGATATACACCTGCTCCCTTATATTATATAAAAAAATATATATATTCATTGAATTTGAAAATTTCAAGTACGGTCCCTTTTTTTACTGCGCAATCTGTACGCCAAGATGCACGATTTTCCAAGTAAAAAGCTAGTTATGTGTGTTACATCCGACACGCGAGTAGAGTTTACTCTTTTGGAACTAACGTGATTCTACGACAAACCAAGTAAAAGGTGCACGTAAGCGCGGTAAAAAGTTACAACGCTTGGTGAGTCACTGTTCAGAGGATTTTACACCTCAAGTGTTTACATGCTCCAGTTATTTATTGGTTTTATTTGATTATTTCTATAAATAATGTAACAATAACAACAATGGCACGATTAAATGTATCTTTAAAAATAAAAATGTTACCAACTTCGATAACGTCTCGACTCAAGTTATTCACGTCGCTCATGTGCGTGTAGTAGCCCACGTCCACGCCGCTGAGCACGCCGCGCAAGTACGCGAATATGCTCGGCGGCTCGGCACTGAAGTAGCTCGGTTCCTGGAGCCGCTTCAGCATGGCCTCGCTTATCTGCGAGCCCTCGTCGGACTCCACCTCGTACTCCGTAGGGAAGTCGAGCCAATAGTGGTTGGAGTACTTCTCCAAACGCAGGTCCCTGGATATCTGGAAGAGTGCCATTAAAATAGGTTTGAACTACGACAGTGTAAACCATATTACATCATAAACCTATAGTCGCAATCGGATTGTCTAAATCGCCGTATTTCATTACGGTCGGACTTTTTAAAAAAACAGGGCCGCTTTGTTTTATGGCCGGGCTACGGTATGTATGGTAGCAGGATTGAATACGGCTCAGTAAAGTTCCGCCAGAAAGTGTTCGGCGTTACACGTTATTCAATAAAGCCAGCCGTATTGAAGCAAAGTCGGCCATTATCCACCTCTTCGACTTTGGTTTTAGTTCGCAATTTTAACACTCGCGGAGTTGCTTGCCATGACAACAAGAAATGCGTAGAATAAAAAGAAATAAAAAGACTATGCCTGGTTCGAACTTTTAATTCTTCCTAATAGGGTTAGTTTTTTCATTTGTGCACAAAACACTTTGCCTAGTTTCGTACTTGTATCGAGCACTATCACTGACTAATATAATGATATTCAAATAGGCTAAACGTCAGCCGCCATATTGCGTAACGTCTCGCAATGTCAATCCGGCTCTTGACAATCGTTAGACTGACATATAACAAAATGGCTCTGTTTTTGAAAAGGGCTAGCCGTAATGTAATAAGGCGATTTATACAACACGACCACGCCATATACACCGAGTAGACTCAGAGGAAGTGCCATGCTGAAGTGCTGAATTGGGTCGAGAGAACCTCACGTTCACATGACACTATAGCTATGTCGCGTTTCGTGTCGTTTGTGAGGCGAAAGGATTGAATCATTCATTATCATCTGCCTGTGCGGATAGTAACAGTCGTTGGTGGTCACTAAATGATTGGTAGTTTGTCTGCCTATGCTTTAAAAATCGGGGTGGCTGGTTAATCGTGACCAGGTTGAATAAACAAGTATGTAAAACTTTACTGCTTTACTTAAAACTCCATGAAGCATGTAACAGACAAAACTCGCAGGTTAAGTCGATCTGATCTCGACCAAAGTTGGTAACAGCCGTAACAACCGATACCTGATACAGAAACGCCGACAGCGGCTTCAGCTCGCTGGACAGCAGCGTGTTCAGCTTGATGTCCTCGTACGTGAGGTGCAGCGCGTAGAACAGCTGCGGCGCGTAGGGGAACAGGATGGCGTTGGCGTTGAACTGCGCCTGCTTCATGTCCACGTCGGGCTTGACCCGCCGCGGCCGCTCCGACTGCACGGGCCGCAGGTTCAGCATCGTGGCGAAGGGCTGGCCAATGTCCTTGTGGCACAGTATACACGTAACTCATAGAGTATTCAATTGCTCTTGGTAAAATAAAAAAAAAGGTAGGGATTTTGGTAAAATGGTAGTGGCATGCTGCATTGCAGCGGAATTGAGCAGATAAGACCGGGAAGGTACTCCTCGCTCACATGCTACAGGTATAGTGACATCTTCGGTGTCGTGTTTCGTGCAGTTCGTGTGTAGCCGGTCGCCCATATGAGGTAAACAGGAGGGCAACGCATCGGCATAGTAATTATGCTGATGTCCATGGGCGTCTGTAGTCGTAGTCTTCAATTTTTCGTTTCTTACTTAAACTATGAACCACCGACGGAGTAGTTTCCCAAAAAAAAAAGCTGCATACTCCACAAGAACAAGCATGATTGTGAAGCGAAAGTTGCGCAAGACACGTAGCGATACCCAGCGTAACGTGTTACGTTCCGCTTCGTATGATTTTACTCCTCATATATATATATATATATCTACGCTTATTAACACAAAATCCCTAGTGTACTCAACGGATTTTAGAATGGAGAGAAAATAGAGCTATTTCCGAGAATGGTTTTAGTGTACAAAATTAAATGCTTAACACGAGCGGAACCGGGGCGGATCGCTAATTTATTTACATCGCAGGATTTAATGTGCATTCTAAGAACATGAGCTGAGGCGAGCGATGGACATCACACACGTATGTAGCCCGTGGCTACGGTCTGGTGCCTTTCGCTTTTCCCCTACCCTGTACGACACGTGACAGGAGTTTACTCGAGCGAACATCGAGCGGCGCGGTAAAGTTTTACGCGGGAGTGCGACCTGCTAGCCCAAGAGCAAACAGAGCTTCTTTCATCCGTGAGCAGGTCCGTATTTATTTGGGGTTTTTTTTGTAGCATCAGGGGGCGAACGAGTAATCGGAGGCTTTCGATGACTACGGACGCCCATGGACATTTCCATGATCGTTACACAGATGCGTTGCCCTCCTATCGCCCCCCCCCCCAGCAATTGGCCCCCGGCTACTCACAAGCCGTATGAAACACGATAGCGACGCTGTCACTTTTCGCCGGTATGAAGTGAGCGAGAGGTACCACCCCGGTCGTGCCGGCCCAATGCCGTTGCATATGAGGATGTAGTGTCATGCACCGTGCATGGCACTACCTACTCCTAAGATGCTAACGTATGTGTAACACGTTATTACCCGCGGTGTGCGCAGTTGCATTCAGCGGCACTCGCAGCCGCGGCGGGTTCCGCCCGCACGTTCTGCGGTCCGTTTGGCGGTCTGGACTTCCACAGATCTTTAAATTTCGTGTAAATAAACCGCAAACCGCCATCACTGACGGCTCGGAAAATGATCGTGACGCTTGTTATCGTTTCTTAAGGAGTTGGCTCCATAAATTTATGTGTAGGTCGTAAAGAAGTGTCATTCTGAATTACCTTGTGTAGTTTGGAGGCGAGTAGATACTCCCAGTCATCCTGGCTGCCATCGCTTGAGGTCCTCTGCTTCTTGCTGGCCACCTGATGCTCCTCCTCGGTCCTGCTCAACAGCCTCTCCACGTCGTAGCCGATGAGCGAGTAGAGGAGGGAAGAGAACATGGTCCACTCTTGATCTGGCGTCACGTCCTGGGTGCCGGGCGCATTGCGGACTCCGTACCACTTTATCAACACCTGAAATGTACAATGCACACTTTATTATGGTTTTTCTATAGCACCTATAGGAGGCAAACGGGCAGTCGAAGCCTTTTGATGGCAATCGACCCCCATAGACATCCGCATAAATGTTATGCAGACGTGTAGCCTCTTCTCCTCATCGCCCGACAGTGATCCGACCACTACAAGCTACTCACAAATCGCAGTAGCCAGAGTTGCCATAGCGCTATAGTAGATATGGAGTACGGTTGGCATACTGTACCAGAGCGAAGTGACACCATCCGCTACAATATACAGATTCTGTGTCCGGGTTGGACGCGTGTTACGCATGAATGTGTGCGGTAGAGTTAAGTGTAATACATGTGTGGCGTGTGAACGCTTTTTATAAACACAACGGTATGGGCATAAGAAACACATCTCTTTGTGCGTGTTATGTCCGTGGGTGCATACGTATACGCGGGTACGTGTGTGAGTTTACGTTCGCGTGAGCATACCTGTGCGGCGACGTCCCGGGGCACAGCAGCGTGCAGCGCGGCTTCGGCACGGGCCGGTAGCGACGCGGCGTGCGGTGGCGGCAGCGCGATGCGGTACAGGCGACCCGCTTCCGAGCGCACGCTGACGCGGTCGCCAGCCGCGTCGCACAGGTTCCGCACTCCTGAAATACGACTTTGCTTAATCCTGAACAGTATAATGTAAAGTTATTTATGGCGCTTTGGAAAATAATTTCGGATGGGATATAATGTAGTAATAAATTATGTTCACGCTATCATATAATATAAACTCAAAATAGGCAAGGAAGATTTAAAATAATTGTAATCCATTGAAAGAGATCTATGACTAGCAGTGGATCGATGAAGGGTTGAAAAATTAAGACCACATCTCAAACTATTTTAACATATTGCGCTCCTTTTCACACCCCCACCCCCAATGGCGGCTATTTATAAGCTTTAGTCTATTTACTAAATTGAAGTGACAAAAAAAATGAAAGTGTCAATAAACGGTAGATAAACATGACAGCAATAGCTGCTGTATTGTCGAAGAGGTGGCATGTTCCATAAATTCTGATCACTGATGTGCTTCTCACCCAGTATTTCCTTGTGTTCCAGCCGCGACACGGTCGAATGAGGGACAGGTGATAGCAGATGTAACGCGGAATCGTCGAATCCGGGCTCGCATCGGGTAGGCAAGAGGCTGCTGCGGCGGGGAAAGGGAGAGAAGGGACGCTTGGTGTAGGGCGAGTCGATAAGGCGGGCAAGGATACCGCCCACGTGCACCTGCGTGACAGAACTAGTGTATATTACGTGGATTAAACAGTCAAGTTTAATGTATGCGTATTATCAAGAATATGATAAGTAATAAAATATAACAATGTATGCTAGAGAGACGAAGTGAAGGAAGGGAGAGAGCGGTTACTAAAAGTATCTTTAAAAATATTTTGGAAAATGTTACCGAAAGTAACATTTGAAATAATTTGGAAATGGTCGCATTTTGACATTCAATGGCTGATGCTCATATTTAATAATGGATGAAAAAACGAAATCATCCTCGCCAACGTCGGTATACATCACTGTCATTATACTCTTGGGATGTTGAATTCATAGAAAAAAAAAACCTGATAAAGTCAATGGTACAATTTCTTCTTCTTTCCTTAAACCTCTTTGGCATTGGCAAAATGTGTTGGGTTTTACTTTTCTAGTCGTGGTTGGGTTATTACTTCTACAGCAAATTTATGGACTCTAAAGTATATGACACAAGTTACAGTTTACTCACCTTGCCCACGAAGTTATTCCCAGACTGCAATATTATGTTACCAGTTTCATCTATAAGCGCTATCATTTTCAGATGACTCAAGACCACGGCATCTTTCGCCAACACCGAGGAAACAGTTCCAACGATGATGTTCGGCTTCGAAGACGGCCCACTGGAATGAGATTTCTGCAGTCTTACAATTTGGAGCTTCGTAACACCAGACACTTTTACCATAAAACACAAGTAGTCCAACCCGACAATGTCTGTATGTAGAAACGCTTGCATGTCATTCGGACTCTCTATTGGATCACGTTTGATAGTTTGGTTGTCTGTCCATATATGGTCCAGGCAAATGTCAGGATACAGCGGCAATGATGGCGGCGTTTGGGCCAAGGGGTTGGCCATCATGGATGTTGAACTCGCTTGGCCGATGGACGCATGAGGTGACATGCCTTGTTGGTGAAAAGCATTCGCCATGGGACTTTGCTGCCTCGATCTGGTGGGTGTTGCTGGACTTTTCTTGGAATGCATAGGACTTCCAACTGTCCAGCTAGCGGTATTCCTCATGCTGTGCATGGGGCTCCCGACAAAGTCGCAGGACTGGCTAAAGGTCGTCGTGTTCATGTTTGGGCACATAGAGAGACATTCATCGCGAAACGCCTTCCGTATTTTCCATAAAGAGTGCGTTTGTAGTTTCCAATCGTATGTCAGAATTATGCTTGGATCGGATGAGACGAAAATAATTTGGACATCTCCATCGTTGTAGTAATTAAGTCCCTGGGCTGAAGATTTGACTAGGATAGGGATGACCTCATCCAAGGGATTTGTCAGGGAGAAACAGGTAGGTAAAGCGTAATCCTGATCAAATGCAGACATAGATTCAGCCCGTAATTTTGCACTCATATTCAACGTTTTCGATTTAGAAAATGTGCTATTATTGTGAGAATCATTAAACTTTAAGAATGATGACGGGAATACTGATTTGTTCAGTCCAGATGCTTCTTTTTCCAGAAGTACTCCATACTTCATTGGCCATACTTTCTTTACCTGGAAGGGTATGCTGGCAATGTACTCTCTGCCATCTGTAGCATACACTCTCATACATGTGTCATCCATTAGAAGTATGGCCGGCATTGTTTTACTTTCAATGTGTTCGGTGTTGTCTTCTATTTTGATATTTTTCTTGACATCACCTATTTGTGAGTTTAAAGCGTCTATGAGCATGGTGTTCTTGATGTCAACATGGAAATTGACAAAGGCAGCATGTTTTATGGGGTTGTCAATGGTATAACAAGCAATGGTTTCTCTCTGCTCTGCTTCAGTGAGTTTGGTTGCTGGGGACGAGACGAGACCTAAAAAGTGTTACCAATATAAGTCTGTCGCATAGAATTTTCATTTTGTTTTTAATGGAAAATATATTTAAAGTCTCCACCACTACTCCTGGTTATTACCTACTTTAGTATTAAATTTTTGAAAAGATTACATATTCATGATAGTGTACGTATTCAAAAAAAATTTATATTGGGTATTTTAACACTACCTTTTGACCAAACAGCGGTACATCCTTTTACGTACAACTCCTCCTCATAATATGCATCTATCTTGGGATTTAATGGTTTCTTTTTTACTGGTTTATTTTGAGCACTATTTAAATTGAACTTTTTTGACATGCTACTAGAACTGTTTGCGCTACCACCTCTTGATGAACCAGATGGAATGCCCTCCTCTTTTTGCAAACCCCTTAAAATTTCTGATTTAATGGAAATGTTAAAGTCATTTTTCAAACGACTTGGTGGTCTGAATGAATCATATTCAATCTTGGTTTCTCCTGAGGGCTCAGAAATCGCATTGTCTTGGGCCTCTGAAATAATAAATGCTAGATATAAAATATAAATGACTAATATGTTGTAACATGAAATGTTTTGTTAAAATGAGTAAAAGTGATAGATAGGAATGTAATGCAATTTTCATTTTCCTTTATTTGGAGCTATCAAATCTTTCAGTGAAAACCACATGAAAATATGTTCAGTACATTTAGAGAAAAGCGGCAGACTGCTTTTGGGGACTTTATTTTCTTTTGGGGACTTTGTTGTCTTTTGGGGACTTCGTTTTCTTTTGGGGACTCCGTTTTATAATATGTATAGATATAGACAGCACCTGGTGTATACACTTACATGAACCACACACTCTGTAGCCTTTGGTCATTGCATGTTGGTGTAAAGCCGATGGATGGAGAGATTCTTCTCTCGATCTATCTTGTAGTCTTGTACTATTAATACTGTTGATGCACAGAAGTGCAATGCATCAGAATAGAAATTACATGGATGTTCATGGGCATCACTAGTAGTAAAAAAGCACTGATTTCTTGTTTACCCCCATTTATATTAAAAAATAAATGAAGTAAATAAGTTTCCGTGATATATGGGCTATTTAACACTAAAATAATATTTCAAATTAGACTCATGAAGAAACAAAAAATCTTTAGCTTTTAAATATTGTTATAAATAATATATACTCTAACGTGCTTAAATATGTTAAATACAGTGAAATATAAAATATAGAGATATTGAAAATCAAGCTAACAAAAATATATCACTTACCTTCAGCTCTACAGTAAACCTCTCTAATACACCACCACTCCTGTTCTTCCTCTCGTCCTTCCAGAAAGCTCTCATCCTTGATACCAAAGTTGGTTAACTTGTACAGCAAAGAGGTTTCTGGTGCGGATATATTATGGGCTTTGCCATAGATCTGTCCAGGGTGTTTTGCTAGTACTGTTCTCCCATGCGGCACAAACTCCTATAAACCACAGTAGATATCAGTCATTTAATAATAATATCCTCCAAGGCAAATTTTGACTATGGCGGCAATCTCTATAAAGTGTACTTATTTTGCTCATTCCTATGTTAAGATGGGATAGCAGTTTGATATAAGGGAAATCAATTGCTGGGCTTAAATGAAACATCACCATTTTCCTGACTCCGGAAAGTAATACTACATATTACACACAGTACCTCAGAAAATATGGTTGAACAGATTACATCTATACTAGGCTGTCAAATGTTACTTGAACCTCTAATAATATACATAAATATTAAGAGTTGAATGAACCAATATAATGAAATACAAAAATTATTGGGACAAGAAAAGGGGCCAATCATTTATCACCTTGGCATATTTTTTACACTAAAACTCCCAATAACTCAAAGTACAACATGTGTCAAGTACCTAAATCAATATTAAAGAATTTTAAAAAATTGTGAAAATGTGAACGAGGGGGGATACCCATCCCCCAAGTACATACCCTACGTAGGTATATTTTTATCAATTTATCACATTTCATGTCTTGCACAATTTTCACTTCAGACTAATACTCAGATAAGTGTTTTTATTTTTAATAAAGCCTGTTTCAACAAAATTTGTGTGTTGTTGAAACCATGTTTTTGGACCTATCTTTGTATATAAATAATACATTAATGCAACATTTTGTCGGCCCAAATTTATATTGTATACTTGCAACACTTTTTTATAATTATCAGAATTGTGTATCCAATGTATGCACAATTATGAATTATGACCCCAGATACAACCCTAGCTTTGTAAACACCGAAACTTTATCACACACTGTGGTACTTGCACCAAGCACTAGGGGTTTTGAATTTGAACAAGTTCTTTTTTGTTTGATGAGTAAAAGTGATTAGGAATGTTATGTAACTTTTTATTCTCCTTTTTTTCGAGTAATAAAGTCAATAAAATAATAATAAATTGTTTAATTTTTTATACTATTTTTTTATTCGGCATCAACCAATTATCCTGTTTTTGGTAAAGGTATCTATTAGCGATTCATACTTCAGACGCTTAACATAAATTTTAATGAATACGCACATTATATTCGATGTCTCCTATAGTATTCAATAAAATGAATATCTATATTATTTTACAATTTAACAAAAACATAAAAGCTACAAACATAGGTAAATATATATAATCTGGTTACCAGTGGTTCGGAAGCCGCAATCATGATACTTTCATCCAGATTTGAAACACGTTTAAATTTTCACTTTCAACAATAAAAACAATATCTTTCTTTTAGAAAAGTGTTAGTTTCGTGCGGTAGTTTTACTTACAATTCACTATTTCAAACTATTGCTAACAGCCCGCTGTTTGCTGACAACGGGAAATGTCATTGTCAGATATGTCAATTATTGTCCAGATGACATAATATATCTGACTTTTAAAACGTCTGCTTTAATGTTATAATACTTTTACAGGCAAAGTAAGTATTGAACGGTAAAGAAGTTATATGTAAATTAGGGAAACCAGTCTAAAATGCATCCGTCTAAATGAAAAGATTGTTCACCGTGTGTCTCTGTTTTCTCATACATTTCTTCCTGCTAAATGCACATATGAGAATAGATGGACAAATATATTAATGAATTTACACCTTCCCTGCTACATAGACATAATGCACACCATTATAGGCCTGCACATGGCTTCCCTTCTCTGTCTATGTTACTTCTATGATGATATATATTGTGTGTCTACAAATTTACATCATAAGTGAATTTATGTAATTAAATAATTTATGTAAGAATAAAGTGTTCGATAAATCGATTATTATAAAGGTATAATTATTGCTATAGATCACTTGCTCAAAAGGAACCTTTTATTAATTTATACACACTCCGTAGCTTATAGCTAAGTTCCTACACCTCAGTACATAAAATATTTGTGCAATATAACACTAAGTTACGGCGACTGGAGTCCCGTTCGCTAGAGGGATCCTGTGCCCTGCAGATCTGGGACCTTCTAGTTATAGCGGCTGAAGGTAGGGGTCCAGTCGGTATTGTACCTCCGAGTGTCCGAAGTACGGTCTAGGGGCCACCCTAGGCATCATACGTAAATGGATTTCCCTGCGTCAACAAAAAAAAAGGAGTCTCTGTCTCGAAACAGATAAGTACTATTAGGTACTGCACGAGACCTGCTCATAGACGATTGACGACGATAGACGATTTATCACACAACAGCGACCAGCAGTTATATATGTATATTGTGTATGTCCATATGGTAAATTCATGGGATTGACAAATGGGTCTTTTGCTCTAACCGGAGGTTCACTCAGACTGAGGTCCGTGGGGTTCCCATAAATATTGTAACAAAGAAAAAACTTATTTTATTTAATTGCAAATTGTGTTGGTCGAATCGTTGAAGCTCTCAGGAAATGTTGCACAGCCTAAATGAATACTTCCAACGTATTGGCGTTAGGACTAGGAAGAACTTGGACAAGATGATGGCGACGAACACGTTCTCCCTAGGGTGGTCAGCGTCGATGGTGTTATTCTCAAAGTAGTAGATGAATACGTCTACCTCGAGCAAATGTTGTAATTAGATAGATATAACTTCGAGAAGGAAGCCGATAGAGGATTCTGTTGGGTTGAACAGCATTCCAGAAGCTTCGTCACATTCTCACGTCGCCCCTACCGCAGAGCTTGAAGACAAGTCTTCAATCAATGCGTTCTCCCTGTGATGAGATTCTGGGCCGAAACATGGACTCTTTATTCAGGACTGGCCCGCAAGCTTGTGTTAGCTCAGCGAGCTATTGAACGTCCTTCTTTGTCCGATAGAATTCGTAGCGATGTCATAAGGCAGGTAAGTAAATACCGATACCACGCGAAAAATAATCTCGCTGAAGTGGCACGGGGGCACACACTCAAAAGATCAGTCCTGAACTAAGAGCTAACGGAAACTATAAACTGCACGAAATACGACGGCACAGCTGATAGCCGTTACTTCGAAATGTGGTGCTCACATGTTCATCCTTTTCATTTTCAAACGATCACTGAGCGAACCTCAGATAAAACCACATTTACTCAGATATTATCCTAGCTTGAAAAAAGGAAAGAGGCATTTCTCCGTTAGTACCATCCCTAGGCTGTATGCAATAGCACTTGTTTTGGCTCTTACATTTACAGATAAGAAGAAAAAAAAACCACGTTAATATGAATAAACTTTATTACTACATCAAAAGATAAATTGAAACAAGTTCGCATTTAACAAAACATTCAACAAAATACTTTGGGAGCCAACATAACATTTTGGGTGCCGACCTATTATGCCCTATAACAAACAGACCAGTGTTTCTCAAACCACATATATATTTTTTACACTCACAAATACTTTGCCAGCGGTACGAATATACATCGCAACGCTTGCAAGGAACTAAAACATATATTTACACGTTATATATAATTTAATGACATTAGTGACTGAAATATTAATACAGGATGACTGAAAGTGTATAGAAGTTTTACAGTTTAAATGTTGAGAATATTAAATCTACACATGTTATATGTTAGGTCATCCCGTATATATATCACGCTTATCACCCGTTATTTCAGGTCATACATCCTAACCGTTAATCGACAGATCTACCAGCACCATATATTATAACCACTCCATATATATTGAGTATATATAAGCTCTCCCTTGTTTGCATGTATAGCACAAATACTTTATATCTATATATTCCTGTCTCTTACGGTCTCATGGCCCCATAACCTTAACCCTAGTATCCTTTAAATAAGGCTTTGTTTGTCAAGGCAAAACAATGAGACGCAAAAAACCATAATCTAGTATCTATAACATTGTGATAAAACTTTATTTACAAAAATTATGCAAACGAAATTATTAAAAAGAAATGTTGCAATGATGACTGACCAATGAATTTCTTGGTTATATGTTGCCAGAAAGTATTTTTTGAAAAAAAAAAAGTATTTTTTTATGATACATATTACATCTATATCACCTACATGTTACATATCTACACTAGCTTGTCTATGCTAAATACGTTTGGTCTTTGGATGAATGTCACATGGCTTGTGTCATTGTATCATAAATTATATAAGTGCACTTTAGAATTTAGTACATGATTTAAAACACTAGACTAGACCAGCAACATAAACATATAACAATCTGATTAAAAAACACTTCAATAAGAATAAAATCACAGAAGCCTTATAAAAATCATTATAAAAATTAAAAAACAAAAACAAAATTTGAGAAACACTGTTCCTACATAACTAAAATAACAGTGGTGTGTAAACTAAAAATTATTTTAAAAGTAGCTTAAATAAAAATGATAACCCGCTGGTGCATAGCGCAGTACTGGCAGACGTAGCCTACAAGTGTAACCCAGGATGTCCCCGTTTGAAATACTTGAGAATCAGCTAAGTTAAACTCACTGTGTGGTATGAGTACAGAGCGGGTTCACCACTCTCCAGTGTCACACCAAATGAATAACATTACATTGTAAGACACGTCACCATCTTATTTTACACCACTAGCCACGTAGTCTAAGGTAAAGTTAATAAAAAGCAGGCAAATATAATGATAATTTTGATTCTCAGGTACCTGATTGGGACAATTTTGCTTTAATATTTTCTCTTTAATGAAACATTGACACATTAACAAGTGCAAGTGTAAAAGGAGTTTAATAAAGCATGCTAAACACTTACCCATTCTTCATATGATTTTTTTAAATAATTTGATAAACGATTTACATAAATCTCTCTTTATAAAAAATAAAATACCTGTGGTATGTGATACATTGATATGAACAAGTTTTGATATAATTTTGTAATGAGCGTCGTAGACGCGATTAAATATATTGTTAGATATATAAGAAAAGCTCTCAATTAATTTTAAGAATTTGACCAAATCTTAATACTGGCTGATCGTCAAAAGAAGCCTTAAAAAAAAAAAAGATGTTTTTTTTTAAATTTCCTCAACTAGTGACTTGGTCTATCTTCACATCAAAGATTTCGCCATTGTTTGTGTGACTAAAGTAGTGTTCTCTCTCACACTACATAATTCTTACAAATACTACATACATATTGTATAGGATATAATAATTATATATTTATATTGTAATATACAATAATTATTACAAAAAATATACAATGTAGTCTTTCTAGTTATAGAAAGTGTGAAAATAGTGTAAGTATTTTTCTTACGTTTAGATAGTCGATAGCATGCTTTACACCAAAGAAATATCATAATAAATAATAATATTATCACAAGGTACATGTGAGTTTGACCCACTATATTTGGCTATGAGGCCTTTTAAAATTCATACATTGGCAGAGGAATACTAATTATTATAATTAGTGGTACATATTTAGAATTCCATAAGAAAAACTATTTCCGATATTATGTCTGGAAACCATAAAGTCACGTAAAAAGAGAGGACACGTTGATGTCATAGAAAAGAAAGAGACCATCTTGTTAGTTCATTCCGTCTCTATCCTACAATCTATATGGCTATGCGAAACAAAATGGCCGCTAGTGCGTGTCAACTCTAATTACAAACATGTCGTAAACCAAATAAGTTTACATTCACGGAAATTTGAAACATAATCGTGACAGTAGTCACATATAAAAAATATGCAATACACTGTATACAAAAAAATATTAAAAAATGCATTACAGTCTATGTATGTGGTGTCTTACATTTGATTAAAACTCTAAATAAGGCGATTCAATAACCTAACTATTTTAATGAGGTTTTAAAAAACATTAAATTACATGACTTATTATTTGGCATTTAAAAAAAATGTGATGTGGCCGGATACAGCATGTTGTGAAAAATGAACATTCAACATTAGTCGAAGGTCCATTAATTGACATCCATTTACAAACACCTGTATACCGTGTATTTGAATATTATTAAATTATGCCTTTATCTGTGATTATAACCTATCTATCACCAATGTTTGTGTCTAACAAGCAATATATCGCACTACACAAAATCAACCTAAGTATATATATCTCTATAATATAAATAAACTCTATAACTAATTTATAAAACCTACGATCAAAAGTGTACAATAATCTTTATGCTTGTAAAAGTAGATCTATATATAAATATCTGATTTAAAAGTAAATATTTTTTGGAATATCTCTTTAAGGCTAGTGGTATTTCATACCTTGGAAGCGTTTTCGTCGCTCGCTTTGGCCGTCATTGCATTTTCGATTTTGGACGTGTTGGCCGCGACCTCTGCTAAGGTCGCGAGACCGAAGAGGTCTCCGTTCGGTGGCCTCTGGCACATGTCCATACTCTGTACCGTGCAAGGCGCTTCCGTTGCTATTTTAATCTCAGGACTAATCTTATTTCCCCCGTTGACGTCCATGCGGGTTATCAAACTGTTGATCTCTAGGCGCGTTATGCTTTTCTTCCGCGGTTTCCTCTTTTGACTGCCTATGACAGTTTCGCGCCAACTCTCGGCCATTTCCCGCCTGTTGTCGACTATGCTGCGAGGCACTGAATTGATAATCTGCGACGGTCCGAACGCTTTCGGTTTCAAATGCATAGATTTCTTTTTGCGTTTGTTCTCGCGTTTCTTCTGCTGGAACTTTTCTAAGCTAAGTGAGGGTAGGGCTCTAATTTTAGCGTCTAAATCGAAGTCGGCAGCCTTGAATGTTTTATTTGCGTTATTGTCTGGTTCGGGTGTGTCGGTCGTGTCTGCTTTCGGATCGTAATCTAATGAAGTAACGTCGGGTTTAGTTTCGCCAGTGACGCCAGAATCCTCGCGAGAACTACCAGGTTCCCAGCTACAGGAAGCGATGTAGTCTTCGTCTGGCGATCTATCGTCTCTCCGCTGCCTCTTGTTCACCATGAGTCCTCCGACGGCCATGAACTCCTGGTATCTTTTGCCCTTGCAAGTCCTTCCCGACTTCGAGTTCCGTTCATCGTCAGACTGATCTTCCTCGTTCGAGTAACGCTTATCAACTATTTGGTCTATCACATCTTGGTTTGTAAACTGATCGTTGTTTACGTTGTAAGGACGCCTTTCCTTCACATCGAAATCTTCTTCGAAGATCTTGCTAGTCTCCGAGAGAGCGTTCTGCAGCTCTGCTATATTCTTTTCCCTATTTATTTTTGGTCGATCGAGAAGATGAGATCTGTATTCGATGGATGTTGAGATCGAGTTTAGTTTGTATGTTGGCGGTGAGTAGTACGGGTTAGGAGTTTTTATTTCAGTCTTGATAGCTAGGAGACTGCTCAGGCCTCCCATTTGAGCTTCGTCGGCGAGCTTTCCGGGAGTGAACATTGCGAGTGGTTTGGGTTCTTCGACCTCATCGTCGGATTTCATATTCAAGTCGACTCTCGTGGAGTTGTTGTTGGTTTTCTCCCGTTCATTGTCGTGGAGCTCGCCAGAGGACTCTGCCGGCTTGTCGATAGATTCTCGAGGTCGAGCGGAGAGAGAACGCAGTGGCGGTGCGGGCAACTTGTACCACTTGAAGTCAGGGTTTGCGTTGAAGAACGCGTCTTTGTACTGTAACAATTAGGCCGAAACATTAGTTTGGCAAAAATATGAATGTGCACAGGATCGAAGTGAAACTTAACGCTAGCTGAATCTCGTACATTGTTCATGAGAGGAAGAGGGAAAGAATATATGAGCTCGCACCTCTCTCACTTGCCCCTACATAAATATACTATTACTATTTTCACTAAGTTATATAAATATCTCGCTCTCCATTGCCATGTAACTCTCTCCTTCTATCTTCACTAGCTACTCTCTCCTTCTATCTTCACTAGCTACTATCTCCCTCTCAACTTACATTCATCAAATTACTCCTCAAATCGAGCTTGCGTAAAGTAGTGAAGCGTCAATAATCATATCTTTGGATGTTAAAGATAACTTTGTGACATCATGATGTCTGCATGACCAAGACTGTTATAAAACAACACAACTATTGAAATGTATTTTCAGGAAGAGGTACTGTCATGCATAGTCCATGATACTACATCCTCCTATCCAACGGAATTAGATAGGCACGACCGGGGATGTACCTCTCGCTCACTCAATACCGCCGTAAAGTGACATCTTCAGTGTTGCGTTTCGCGCGGTGTGTGACTAGCTGGTGGTCCTAGAGGGGGGGGGGGCAACGCATCGGCATAGTAATTATGTGGATGTGCATGAGTGTTACTAGTCGTAAAAAATCCCTGATTTCTCGTTTGCTCCACTTCTATACAAAAAATAAAGGAGAGTCAAAGCATATGAAATCTATCGTCCTGAGCAGCCGGTACCTGTTTGGCAAGACCGGTGTAGCCAGCCTTTTCCTCCTTATCCAAGTTGGCCCACCACTCGCCCAAAATTTTCGTTATAGATCTGGAAAAGTGAAAACAATTGTTTTAACATTATAGATACTAGCTGATCTGGACACACCTTGTTCCTCTTAAAATCTAAATAAAATAAAGCCCTAAACATTTGGTCAGTAGTTTCGGTATGTATCGCGGTCATGTATATATATATATATATATGTTATAAGGCAGAGAATTAAAGTATCCGACATCACGCGACGAATGGACTCGCTGAAGTATATTCGATGCCTCTTCATATATTACTTATTAATCATATTCTATGATAAAAATCTGAAATATATAAAATTGCTAAAATTTATAAACTCAGTTCGATGTGTCCAGATTATCTATATGTCGTAGTATTGTCAAATCGCCGTATAACATTTCGGATAGCTATTTTCAAAAACATGCCGGGTTTGTTTTGTGGCGGACCAATTATAACAAGAAGTCCCCAGATGTTGTCTGACCGTAGGTATGTGATCAATTTTCTCAAGGTCTACAAAACGGGACTTAAATTCGGTTTTTGCCCATGCACCGTCCATTAGCAAGCAATTCCCGAGCAAGGAATCGCTAGATATTACATGTTAGTCAATGATGATATCATATGCTACAGCCTCGCGTATTATCAAGTCATCATTTTCATACCCACAATTCACACACGCATCAAGCTGGCTTTTTTTTTATCGACTTTTTGCATAAACTTTAGTTTAACTTAAAACTAAAGTCGCGGAACTATAGGGAGCCAAGGTCTCATTGGGACGAGAGCATATATTCCGGTTGTACAGATGTCTGTGAGCATCGGCTTGGCAGTTTGTTTCTCAATAGCAATTAAAAACGAATTAGATTGCCCAGAGGTAATTAGTTATTGGGTATTCGGGCAAGCCAAGATAAAGGTACACCAATGTTTCAATTATCGAGGTTGCAAACATACATTAGCTGGACTGATACAAACATTACTAGCACTAAATGAGGTTGCTGCTGCTGCGAGTATTCACCATCACTTATCGGTCTACAGTTTTTTAGGACCGTACTTATGATGAAGCGAAGAGCAGCCCAATACAACTTTGTGGTGCTCGTTTGAATTTAAACTATGAGTACATGTACGACCCCCTACTGTTACGTAGATGGGAGAGATGCATCCCAATATGGGAATGTTTGTAATAGGGAATTTAATTTAACTATTGTTATCGTGGCCAGAGAGCGAGGGTCCCCCCCTATTCCGATGGAGACGACAGTCGCCGGGCGCTGTACGCTGCTTGACGAAGGTGTCTTCCATTGAACGTTAAGATGGTTGGTCGTCACACATCTACTGCTGTGAAATCGATTAATCTAATCGTGAGCACGAAATTCAATTCTAATAAGTTTTTAGTAACACGTAGTACCACACTGCAGCCAAATTGGCTCAGAACGACTAAGGAGACGAGTAACCGTCATTAAAATCCAATTAACACCGGCGCGTTCTGTGTAGTGACAGCTATACTATCGCGACTCGTGCAATTCGTGTGGCCAAGTAGGAGGATGACGTAAATGGGGGCGACGCACGGCACAGCCTCTTAGCTTAGGCTACTAGGAGCGCATACCTGTTCTCGAGGTTCGGATATTTGTCGCGTACAACGCTTCTGTGCCGCTTGCAGAAGATGAGGAAAGCGTTCATAGGGCGCCGCGCGTGGTGCGCGGGCTCCGTGTCGCCGTCCTGCTCGTGCATACTGTAGCTACCTGTAAAGAGACCGAGATGGATGATCGGCGATAAAATATTTAAAGTCGCTACTTTACCAATTCTTTGATTGGTTACCTACCGTCTTGTTAATGATTCCTTATAGTACATGTAAGGGGACAAACGAGAAATCGGTTCTAAAAGTAAAAAACTTATTAGGTGTGTAAGAAATATTTTCTGCTTTATAGTCATTTATTATAGAATAGGTGGGCAATCGGAGCCTTTTCACGAGTACCGAAGCCCATGAAAATCTATATAGTTACTATGCTGATGCTCTGCCCTCCTCCCCCCCCCAATAGGCCACCGGCTCTCTCTCACTCACAAGCCGCACGAAACGCGACATTGAAGATGTCACTTTACGGCGGTATTATGTAAGCGAGAGGTACCTCCCCGGTCGGCCCAATTCCGTTGCATAGGAAGATGTAGTGTCATGCACTATGCATGGCACAACCATCTCCTATGCAGCATGGCACTATCTCTTCCTATGTGTCATTTATGAAGTGTGTATTTTTTCTCACTTGTGTCTTTAACTCTTTAATCTTAGCACTGAAAATCGACAAACGTATATTCCTTAAGTGTGGAAACGCTTCAAAAAGATGAGTTGCTTTTACGTGCAACACATTACACATGCCATTAGATTGTGTGTTTTATGTGGTCGTGCTGCTCAGCGGCCTGATATTAATGATTGTTGAGTAATGTCTCACTGATCGGATTTGTTTTCAATTCGCAGCCGAGTCACTGACCTCTTATCGGCCGTTATCAACCTGCACTTGGCAAAGAATCTTTATCACGGTGAAAATGTGACGTGGAAAAAGAAATAATCTCAATCTATGTTACAAATAAGAGCTGTTATTCACTCCAGCGTGGATCAAAGTAGCTACCGTGCACTCTCCCGGTCATGATTCCAAACGTTCACGTCAGCACCGACGCCACTATGCTACCACGCGCGAGCTGCCCCCGACGTCAGACGATGCACCTCTCCCATCTGCGGGAGAGGGGGAGTCTGTCTCTTTTCGCCCCAAACCTAGTAGCAATCCGATGAAGCTGTATAGGGCTACTCTTCGCTGCCACAGCATAAATTCAGGTCCGAAAAAGAGAAAAAAATGTGCAGATTCGGGGGATGAAAGACCCAGCGGCCTTTCTGTTCATAATATTTTTTTCCATCTGCAGGAGAGTTCATCATCGGTCAAGTCCGAGTCGGAGACATGCACGAAGGGGCGCCGTAACAGCAACCGTGCCTTTAACGAACGGTAAAAACACGTTTTTTTCTTTATAAGTGCTTCCATCTATGAGCCCTTATGAATAAAAAATAATTTATTATAAGTTTCTATTTATAGTTCCACCGGCAACAGATGAACATCATTTGTGAAAATGTACACTCTAGCTATCACGGTTCATGAGATACAGCCTGGTGACAGATAAACTGATAGACGGACGTCGGAGTCTTATATAATATATGAGGATAAAAGTGGGATATGATGCTAATATCACGTTTTTGTCCTTTGGCCACAGAACCTTAAACAGGTTTCTTAATGATACTTTTGAATTAGGTGCCGCAATCCAAATGGCATCCGCTTCGAAATGCTGCTAGAATTTTCTCCATAAGAACGACGCGATTCTAAATGAAAGGACACGTAAGCGTGCTGAACGTGTCCCGCACGAATTTACACTTCATATCTTCTCATACGGCCTTGCATGTCCTTTCTTAGGGAGTAAACTCAACATATCCTCGTAAAACGGAGCCGGTCCGATCGTCTCCAAACGAAAGCGTTTTCACTTTCGCGGGCCGTCGGCCGGCGCGACCCGCGACCTCGGCACGCTTCGTATTAGGTCAAGGCCCGCCGAAATTCAAATTCAGATTACACTCGCGAACGACGAGAATGCCTAATCGGACGAATGTGATATATGACGAATGAAACCGTCGTAAAGGGACAAGCTGCGCGTTTTGTGCAGTTTGTGAGTACCCGATGGTACATTGGAGGGATGGAAGAAAGGAGGGCAACGCATCGGCATAATCATTATGTGGATGTTTGTGGGCGTCCCCCCTATAATATAAAAAAAACATTACAGCTTCGGGTGGGCCTTATGTGGTCAAGTAATTTTCTCTAGACCTTTCTGCTTCCAGGTTTCCCTTTCCAACAGGGTTAAACGTCGAGTTGCCTAAGACATCCGTTGGGTGAAGTAAAAATAATAAACAGATGACGGCGCTCGGTCCTCCTAGATTAGGTGGACCCAACGTGGTTGTGAAGCGAAAGTTGCTCACAGACGTAGGCGACGTAAGCGCTGTAAGGCGTAACGTTGTACATTAATGTTTCACAGACCGAGTTGTCATAACAGAACCGGTGTCGTGCCGGACACCGGTCGTCGATATCGTGTTGTGGATCGATTTCTCGTCCAATTGTTTGCGTATCGTGAAGGCTAACGCGTTGGAGCGATGAAACGATAAGTAGATAATTATAACTTAAATGGACGTTCACAAAAAGATGGCGGACACACGGTTACCGGTTGGCATTATGCACGCGAGTGTCACGCCGTCGTGTCGTGGAAATTTGAATACCATTCAAGGTATATTTAAACAAAAAGTGAAAAACTTACCAGCTAAATACAGGGAGATCGGGGGAATACATTGGAGATAAAAGTAAAGTATAGAGTTTATGCGATCATCTCTCGAGGCCCGGGCGAGCATACGCCAAGACGAGGAGGCGAAATGAAAGTATAGTGTAAGTAGTAATGGTACCTCCTACATTCTTTTGAAGCGTTTCGTCGTTTCCTTGAACCCTCATAACTCCGGTGCGGATTATACTATTATTGTTATCGTACTGACAAAAAGTTATCACATCTCAAGTATAGCCAAGCTTATAATTACACGCCCTAACACAAACTATAGTCCATCATCTCTATCAGCCGGACGATGTCCACTGCTGGGCATAGGGGCCATAGGTCACGGCTACGAGCCACTTGCATCCTGTGGCTCCATTGACATTAACCAAGATGTCAGTCCACCGGGCCGTCCCATACCCGGTGCGGGGCCGCCACTCGAGAACGTTCAAAGTAGTCAAATTTCCTGCTTCTAGGATAGTGCATCTTTAGTTTCATCTATGGTCAACAAACGTCCTCTATTCTATTTACACGATCTTGGCTCTAGTCATTGTCTACATGACCTAGTCAATGTCAAGGCGCGGCGGTTACGACTCGTAAAAATAGTGTGCAAAAAAAATATCATTTAAAAATGAAAAAGTAAACATTACCAAGGATTTGCAGACATACAAGCAATAACATTTGATGCGATGTGTCGTTCTTCATATTTTGGGTTATTACTTGGATATTTTAATCAAAAAAAATTTTTTTTAGTTATTTTAAAAGGTTAAATTTCTTTTCACTCTTTATTTACAAATTGTGAAGTATCTAATTAAATAAAATAAATGTAACAGTGAAGCATAGAAAAGTTTATGAAAAATTGGTATTGGCCATTTGGCAAATTCTGGCCAATGGCAAAAACCGTTACAAATTCTTCACCTCCGTCCGTATGTCCCACGCCTCTTACTCTCGACTCTATTATGGGCTCTGTAGACTCGAAGTTGGAGTTAGATGTACTTCATGAACCGCTACAAAATGATGTTTTGAAATATTACATTTTTTTGGGTCGTGTTAATACTAAGCTAAGGGTTTTCTTTTCAGGATAACATAGGAGTCACTGAGTAGGTCTATTTTTTAAACTATAAAAGGCACGAAACGCGACAGCATAGCGGTCACTATATGGCGTGCTAATGCAGCACGCGCTGGCAGGGTTATCTACCAAGGCGAGGACTGGTAGGTAACGCTGCCAGCCAGTGAGGAGTTCTATAGTGGAGAAGCCTACATATGACGGGAACCCTAAGCAGGTGAGGTGACCGCGCAAATCCATCATGACCCAGCCTTTGTCTTGGCTCGCTTATCACATGTCGACTGCCGGATCTGTGACCTCTGCTCGACAACAGAGTCTCTGAGCCGCAGCTCCTGTATCAGTACGTCCGTAACACATTAAATTAATCATAAACTTTTTCAGCTACGGAACATCAATCTATAATTAAACAATATGGACGCACAGTGAACACGCAAACGACGTCATATCACCTTTGTAAATCATCACCATTTCTCACTGTATTCGTTACTGCAATGCGGCAAACGAGTAGTCGGTGGGCCATTGACACACCCTCCTCGTCAATGGTCCACCGGAAGCTCACCGTGCCGGTTGTGTCGGCGCTTTTGCTGTGGAAGCAGAGATAACACCATACAGCTTCTTCAGATTAAGATCAGTAAGAGGCTTCCGCCGCGGCTGGGTGGGATGCATCCGCTTATGAGTGTGTGTCATTGTCAGTTGTGTGCGTGTGTCACATAACATATCGTGTATGATCGGCTGATGACACTAGTGATGTCTCTTACGCACTCGATACGCAATGCAGCTGTTGAATGAACTGCAAATTAGAAAACGAGACTACGTCAAAACATTTGAATAAAATTCAAAAAATCCTTGACAAAAAAAGACCACTATAAGCCTAAAACTAAAATTTCTGTCATTGTCGCTTTGGGGGATTTTATTATCAGCGATTTTTTTTTCTATTTTAGTTTTATTTCCTCCATCAAGAGGATTACACGACGACGAACAAGAAATTTTCATTGAAAGTGTATCGTCCGCGTATCCTTTTTAAGTACAGTGCCGGCAGTGGCAAGGAAAACAAGTCGTAGATCCTATATTGCATAAGTATGGAGATAGTACTGAGCCCTGTGGCCAGCCTCGGGTCAAACTTCTCATGTATGAAAAGTGACCGAGCTGCAGTTTAGTTGTGCCGTTCATGAAATAGGAATATATCAAGGAGCATCCCTGTTTTTTAATTTAAGAAGTAGCATTGGCCACCAGCCGTTATGGAAGGGGGTTGTCCCGCACTACAGGACGACCCCACTTACTTTGGGCAGTGCAGTGGTGTGAGGTTCCCATCCTTGCATCTTGCCCCATGCGCAGAAGCGCCTCGTCCTGTTGCTCTTAGGTCCCCTCTTCTTATAAGAGGGTTACCGCCACGACAAGGATTGACACAGATGCACACATCAACGTCAAACTCATCCCACTTTTTTCATCGGGGTTTAAAAACTAATTCCATAGAGAGCAATTCCTATTACAATAGGCCGAAAAGGAGTCACTGTCTCCTACGCCAAAAATAATTTTGCGTTCTTGTGTTGCATGTAAAACAATGACTGTTTTACATAAACACATATGAGTAGTTTTAAATTATATACACCTAAAACAAATTCTTGCAAAATTCAACGTTCAAATAATATATAAACAATTGGGTGTAACAAATTAAAGTGAATCATTTGCACAGCTGGCTTAGTGCTCGCCGGTCGCAGTAAAATACGTAATAATTTAAGTTATGTTAATTCTTCGAGTACCTCGGCGCAACCGGGACACTTGAGCATGCAAATATCCTTAACGTTGATGATTTGTGTCTGTAGCGACGTCACTATCAACGTTTTTCGTTGCTAGTTTAGTAGTACAGCGGGATGGAAGCCCTTGGCTACCTTGAATAAGAGAGCGATCCCATAGGAAGTTTTAGCGGTGTCAACATAACAACGGCGGTAATTCATGGGCGAAGCCGCGACGGATTGCTAGACTATACTTCACCATCGTCTTCATCGACAACAGCCAGGAAACGTTCACTGCTGACCACCTGCTTGACGACCGGCTGTCTCAGATGGTAACGTTACTACGTTCAAAAGTCGCGGGTTCGAATCCCGCCTTGGTCATGGATGTTTATCTGTATGTATGTGTATATGTATTCCTATGATAAAAATCTTAATTTTTTTTTAATTTATAACAATTAGTCCATTGGGGAAGGGGAGGTCAAAAAGAGGGCAACGCATCGGCATAATTATACTGGTGTTCATGGGCGTCGGTAGACGTTGAAATGCTCCGATTTCTCGTTTGTCCCCCTATACTATAAAAATATATATTGTCCGTTTTTTAGTACCTACAACAAGTCCTTACGGTACTTAGCATAGAACTATCCCCCCCCCTCACCTTGAGCTCCATTCTTCCGCTATAATCTATACTTATTATAAAGCCAACTTCCCAAAAGCTCTCTCTCTGCATGTGATAGGTTTTCTCAAAATCTACTGAACGCATTTTCATGGTCCTTTCACCCTTGGATGGTTTCCTGGGGAAGGTTCTAGTGTATAATTTATTCACGGGCAAAGCCGGGGCAGATTGTTAGTTATTTATAAATGAAAGCTCCAAAAGCTGACATGAGATCGATTCTTCCTGAATTTACCGAACTGATTTTCATGGGGTTTCCACCCATGGAAGGATTCCTGACAAATAGTTTAGTGTATAATTTATTCATGGGCGAAGCAGGAGCGATCAGGTATTTAATAACGCAGTAGGTACTGTACAGTTCATGTACATTTTCCCCACTTGCGGGAAGACAATGCCGTAGTATGGCTGCAATGCACCATGCATTGCAGCCGTACTGGGCTGGCACGAGGCGAGGTACCTCTGCGAGGCTGCGTATACGGTGAGTATCCGGTGACCCCCGGGGGAGGCGAGTATTGCATCATATTTGCATAACTATTATGCAGATGTTTATGGTCGGTAGTCAGGTCTTTCGCCGTGACTTCTACAATAGTAAAAATGAGTGCACATGAGCAACCGTGTGCAAACAAGCAAGCTATGAGATTCATATAAAAAACTTATTCCATGTCGCCTTGATCTAAATATACAAGTAATCCGGTCACATGTTTTAATGTGGGACTACCTACATTATAAGTATACACACACACACAGAGACACACACAAACGCACGCACGCACGCACGCACGCACGCACACACATACACACACACACACACACACACACACACACACACACACACACACACACACACACACACACACACACACACACAAAAGGAATTTTTAAAAAACCATCCTCTCCATTAACAAGCATTTTCCTTGTTTTTAAATATATACAATTATATTAAAGTTCTAATTAAAATGTATATATACGTTTTCTTTATTATTTCTTATGATAAGACAGGTTTTTTATAGGTACTAGTCATTGGTCATAGAGAAAAATTCGATGTTAATTATAAAAAAAAAAATGTAGGTACTAAATAAAATATAATGCCATTAAGTGTGACCACTTAAGTGACATGCACTTGAATTTAAGCATTATTTGCGTGCCGACTGTCGTAATGTGCGTATCGCTTTATTTATTTAAAATAATAAAATCAAACGTATATCTAAAACTGTTAGCTTTCTGACCAACTACACAATCTTCAAGTGTATTTTCAGAACCCTAGATGCGTGTGCCATGCAATTTGCGTGCAATTCTTTGAAAAAGGGAGTCAATATTTTTCGTCGCGTATGTTTAGTAAAGTAAACGAGTGCTCAGAGTATTCTGAAACCTATTGATACCCAAAGACATTAGCATAATTGTTATGGAGACGCACCGTGAATGGCATGGACCTCTGATTGGTATAAATATATTTTCAGCCAGTATATCTTATTATTCCGACCGGTATAACTATACCTCCAGCCAGTATAACCTAATCTCCGGGCAGTATAACTATATGTCCAGCCAGTAGAGTATAACGTATACCGCCGGCCAATATAACAATACTTCCAGCGAGTATAACGTATACCGCCGGCCAGTATAACTATACTTCCAGCGAGTATAACGTATACCACCG
>JAFELO010002259.1:22345-62268 GCA_017140195.1 Eumaeus atala
GACTTTAAGGGGATCACGTCTACCTATGAAATATGCAGATGTTTAACATATGAATCTAACTCCTTGTGAGTGCTGCAGATAGTCCGTACAACATTGGCTTTTACTATTGACCTTTCTCATATTCATCTCCGTCAGTCTCCAACTTCTGTGCAGTCATTCAAATGATGTTAATCTGTCAGAGTATGTAAATAAATATTACACAAATTTAGACTTTTTTTGACTAAACTTGATCGTGATTATTATGCTTGGAAAGGTATCAAATCTGTATAACATTTTCTTCTTTGATCACGCAGGGACGTGTCGAATATCGGACTTACCTGAAACAATGAAGAATATTTGTTATTAATCAATTTTACACAAAATTATTTTAGTTTACTGTGCATATTAGAGAAAACAAAAATTTTACCAGAAGTCACTTATAAATGTTGACATACACAAGGGCGGCCCTTCTTCTTACATACTCGTACATTATTGTTATATCAGTACTTCAAAGTCTTTAAAACTATCTATGATATAATATTTTTTTTTTATTATTTACATTCATATTTTTAAGAAAAATAGTAAGGGAAAATGACTTTTCTTTATTATTTATGTATGTTGAGTAGAGTTTTGTAACAGGTAGTGCCATGCTGCTGCATAGGATGATATAGTTAGTGCCATGCATGGAGCATGAAAATACATACTCCTATGCAACGGAATCGGGCCGGCACGACCGCGTAGGTACCTTTCGATCACTTGATACCACCGTAATATGACACGATATACAAAGTCGGTGGCCTATTAGGGGGAGGTAGGGGAAAATGAGGACAACGCATCGGGACAGTTATGCCGATGTTCATAGTCATTGAAAGGCTCCGATTGCTCGTTCGTCCGCCTATACTATACTAAAAAAAGATTAGATAAAAATTACCATTGATGTAATTAAAATGAGTTGGTCTTGTTTCGAGGGGTTTGGCCCAATGTTGCTCTTAACAGAGAGAAGAGGGTCCCTTGCCCAGCAGTGGGACACGTTATAATATGTTTTATCTAAAAATACCTTTTATTCAAGAGAATAATGGTTCCGTTGATATAGGTTGTACGCGTATAAAATCGCTTCGACAATAATGACTATATTATATATATATGTAATAAAGCAATGCAGACTGCATATGTGTGAAATTGTAAAAAGCGTTCTCTGGGTATACTTAGAATTTACAACAGAAAGTGCTAATACATGTCAGTTCATATGCTTATTTCACGCATTACATGAATATGGATAAAAGGATTTTGGTGCACACTGTACAGATGTAATACGAAACCACTAGATATAGACCACTATGTAGTTAATCTATATTATGTTTTAGTATGCATGATCCATCTATCTATACTTATTATGAAACAAAAAGAATTCTGTCTGCATAGGAACGATTTTCTCCAAATCTTCTTAACGGATTTTCACGCGGTTTTCACTCAAGTTTTAGTGCATAATTCACAGGCAAAACCGGAGCGGATCGCTACTAATAAAACTTCAAAGGGATCACGTGTGATTGAAAGCACCCATCAAAAGCAGAAACAAATGATAATGCTTTAACAACAAATGGGCTGATTTGTGAAAGGTAAATTTCACCGACGTTTTACCGCTCAGAATCAATATTGCTGTTGACTACGATTTATCGTCTTCGTCAGCGTGACTCGGGATAAGAGGGCGACCGAGTATAGATTTTTTATGTTTAACCCAATCTCCGAAGGCATCGCTGTTTTATTACCAGATGACATTTTTTTTTGCTATCCATCGTTTTAGTAAACGAAATATTTTAATTGGCTCGATCAATTTCTGGATTGTTGACTTTATTATGATTGTCAATTGTTATATATAACTACTCTTTTAACTTATACCTATTGTCACACACTCAAAAGAACAGATATCAGATGGGCCAGTAAGGTCGGTGGAACCGCGTTTAAGGAAACGAAATCTTGGCCGACCGTTCACCAGGTGGGAAGACGATCTCCGTGCAGTAGCCGGTCAGGAGTGGACGCGGGTCCAGGAGCGATCGCAGGAGACCTGTCGTCTTGGCGCTGGGAGAGGCCCAAGTCCAGCAGTGGACCGATGATGGCTGACAATTATCATGATGATGATGTATAACTATGGTCCTGTTACAATGCAACAGAGGGTTTTTTTCTTGCTGATAGTTTCATATGCGTTCTATTTTAACGCTGATCGCCAAGAGAAAGTAAGTAATTTTTATGTTTTTGGGAAAAGCTTTATATAACACAATTTATTTTTAAATATTTACTTATAATATAAAGCTGAAGATTTTGTTTCTTTGCTCAGGAGCTACTTGTCAATTTTTTTCAAATATAGGCGATAGGCTATATACAATTACATTAGGACTAAAATGAACGGAGTTATACGTGTGAAACCGAGGGGTAATGCTAGCTATATTTATTAGCAAAACTATTTTACACACATACTCATATAATTACAATATTTAATCATATTTGTAATCAACAAAATTAAGGCAAACCACATAGGAATAAATCATTTCCGCATGTGTTATCCCAAAGTCAATTCATCTTGTAGATTTGGGGTTTAAGCTACCTGAATAATAAATCAATGTTCTGTGCTCCCGTAATTACGTTTGTAGGTTACTAATGCGTGTCTTATTAAGTGTGGTAATCATCCACATAACATTGTACCAGATCGTTTACAAATTAACCCCGTGGCAATTGCTGTATCGATCGATTGATGTCTCAACTTTCATGTCCAATGCTCAATCAATTTACTGTTTCGCCAATAACAATCTGATACAAATAATGTCGCAGCTGCAATGGATAATGATCTACGCATGACAAATTGTATTTTCTTTTTATTTCACTCTTGATGAGATAGATGGCGCTATTGTGAATGGGGCGTTGGCTGGCAACGCATCAGCTTAGTATTCACTTAATTTTTTTACATTTTATTGATGATATTGGTTTACCTATCCGCTCCCACTTGGGAAGAATGTATCCCAATATAAGAGTTGTAATAACCAATTGAACTATCACTTCCATAACCGGTGGAATCTCTTATCCCACTCTGTCATTATTAGCTCTGACAAATGTGGTATTTCGCGCGCGATAACAAAGGCGTCTCTAAAAATATAATTAGATGTATAACTAAACTTCATCATTCACTTTATTATTAAAGCGTCAAGTGTGCCTTAAAAACTTACACTAAGGACTCAATTCAGAGGTAATGGAAGAATAAAAATTATTAGTAAATCCTTATTCCATTTTACTGATCAAATTTCCTAATATGTTTGTTGAAATAGTTATTACCGGTGATTCAGTTTGCATAGCATTTTTACTTTACTTAACTATCACAAATCTATTGTTACAACACAAATTACTCCTTGTTAAGAACGATGTCTGTGTCGAATTTTACAAACCTCCATAACAATTTTTAATGTCTTGTGATTTATTTTTATCTTCAAATTTATTTCACGTTTGTACTAGTTATTTGAATGAGGTGGCAGGGTTGACTTATAATAAAGTGGAAGAACAATCCAAATGCTTGAAATATATTTTAATGTACTATAACTTTGTGACGATGAATGACACCTGATTCAATTACGAAATAAAAAAATATCTCTACTAATATTATATAGAGGAAATATGTGATTATTTATTACAATACCTATTCTTACGGATTTTATCGCGGTTTATTAACTAGTAGCCCGATGTTTCAGAAGGATTTTCTTTTGGATTCGCGGGGAAATATATTTACGCACTACCACCGGTCTTGGGTGAGATCCGATGGGTGTGTGGATGAACCGAATAACCACTAAAATCCCGGGTGCCGTAGGAACCCTAAACTGAGGTGCCCCGGATCTGTTAGCAACAGGGCCCCTCAGCGACTGGCCAGTCCCTCGTAAAGGACCCGGCTCCTCAAAAATAGAGTGACCGATCCGACAACCTAAATCAGCCCCCTTCGACGTTGGGGACGTGTAATGGGTTCAGGTGCTCCCCCTAACACCGAGCCCTACTTAAAGAGGCGGCATAAGCTGCGCATGGCGCCTTCGCCGCACTGCCATACGTCGTCCGCGAGGCAGGCAATCCTCCATCCCCTCCTCTCAGGCCGGCCCAGCGACCTCCTTCTGGGACATAACCGTCTCGCAGAAAGAGGCCATCGCCTCCCAGGACCTGTCACTCCCGAGCATTAAACAGATCACGCTCGACAATGGGGGACCCCATTCCCCCCAGCCCCGCTGCGAAGTCATGGCGCTGCCCGGCCTATTTAGGGTACACCTCTAAGGAGTGCATGGCCGTGTCCTCAGCAGCGCCACACTCATGGTAGCTAGCATATATATTATATCAATATGCCTATTTATGTTGGTATATTACAATAAAAATACTTTTACGGATTCTGTCGCGGTTTTTTTAATTATTTAACTAGCCTGACGTTTCTGAAGCTTTACGGACACCATCGCCACGGGTGCACTGAAGCTTTACAGAAACCACGATCATGAACAGAACGTGGGGCTAGTTGAACAATTAAATAAAGGTAGTTTTAATTTATTGAGTAACATTCACGTAAACTTAAGACGTCAGTGTGTGCTTGATGTTTGTTGCCACTGAACAGGCACCGCAACTATGGGAACGACTTGAAAAAATATTTTACCTGCATTATCACTAATGTCTATATAAGAGATCCCAAAATGTTATATTTTATAATATACGAAATCTTCGATAATGTAATCAAAAGTGGAAAAAAAAATGAAAGTAAATCCTCGTAAAGCTGCAGAAATTAGTGATAAGTACCCGGCAGGCCTTTTTCTGTTTCAAATTTAATTTATTGTCATTTTAATGTGTAATAAACATTACACATTAAAACGGGGGCGACTTTAAAACTTTTATTTTCTGTATTTTTGTATATTAATTAATATTTGCCATCCTTTGCAAACTTATCGCGCAAAACCGGGACGGACAGCTAGTACGTATAATCCGTCCAGGCGTCATTAAGGCTGTACTATACATATACGACCTGCATTAGCGGGATCTACATACATACAGATAGTGCCATGCTGCATTGCAGCGGAATTGGAACGGCACGACGGAGATGTATCCTCACATGACACCAGTGTAAAGTGTCATCTACGATGTCGCGCATCGTGCAGCTTGTAAGTAGCCGGTGGCCCATTGGAAGTGAGGTGAGAAGGGGGGCAATGCAGCGGCATAGTAATTATGCCGATTTTTATGGGCGTCGTTAAAAAGGCTTCGATTTCTCGTTTGTGCCCCTATACTATAAAATAAAATACATACTCTGACAAAACATTACCATCCTCCCAAAGCTTTCGAGCAAAAACTACTGCGTGCTATACAGACACATCCATCGATTTTAAATTAATAAATTCTTGATCAACGACCGACCAGTGATGACGCTCGAATAACTCTTCCTCTGTGTTCATTAGCTAAATGTTATTACGCCATTCAAGCGTTCCATAATTTCATCAAATGCATAGTGGAAACAGGTTGTAAGGCATGCGATTCATCCTTTACAAATACATTCCACTGTGCACGTAACGTGAAGGCATGAATTCGTATCAGTTCTAAATTCATTTGTTTCTCATGATGACTGATTGATGAATAAGATCTCATCAATTAGAAGAATCACGAACTAGCAGTGGTAAACGGTTTTCAAATGTTATATTATTGTTGATGATCTTAAAAGTTGATTGGTAAATATAAAAAGAATATAATCTATCTACCTAAAGTAAAACTGACATACTTTAGAGTGCATTGTTTGTCACCAAAGGTTTTTGAAAAAAAAAAATGACCGACAACACCTTTTAGTCTATGAATGTTACGCAGAAAATATTAATTCTACAGACATTATAAGTAGGCTGGCGTTAGAGATAATTAAACGAACTGTTGTGAAGTATAGATTTTATTATTCTATTTACTTCCTTTCAGAGCAATTATTTTTACTTTCTTTATACTTCGTTTCAAATTTTGATTTATATGTCAAGTAAGTTGTACCTATTATGGCGAAATCGTCAATAACTTATATAGACTATCTACGTGTGATTGTTCAAAGTAGCACATTGAAGTGTCGTCAGCCGCGCGCTGAAGACCACGCGAGCTCCGAGTGTTTCAACATCAATTGATCTTCAAGCGGAGTCTGCTTTTTAGTGCCCAGTATCTTAATACAAAAATCACTATTTTTTTATTGAAGCTACACTTGTTTTGGCACGTTAAGGGAAAATGTCCATGTTATACATTCTACGCGCACACCGTCTTGCTATGCCAAAGAAGTACAACATCTAATGCGTGTACACACAGTTTTTTATAAATGTTATAACTTATAATATAATTAGCTTATTATGATTTCTATTTCCAGGTGTTTACGTATAGACCATACAATACTTCTTTTCAGATTTCTCAGACACACATCTGCCCAACTGTAAAGTAGAAGCTGAAGTGAATAATACATGTTACATTTTTAATCAAATGAATTATTACGAATTATTATTTTATTCGTTTTTAAATTAAAATCTTTCATAAAATACTCGTAACTACTGACTACTTTCTTTAGTCAATTTCAAATATGTTCGCATATGGCTCTCGTAGCTGCATCGCTATGCTAATGCATTTTAAATAGTCTCTTGACCATCCTGTCGGTAGTTTCCAAAGCGAATACACGACGAGGTCCCAGTTCGGCCCAAAATTTTTTCATTACGCTGAGTGCTTGATAAAATATGGATCAATAATTTCAAATTCAAATTAATTACGAGATCTGAAAGTTCTAAGCACGACCAAAAAAATGAAAGAAAATTTTTATTTTTCGACATAGTCTCCATCTAGTTCAACACGCTTCTTCCACCTGACCTGCAACTTGTTTATCCCCTCGAAAAAAAAGATTCCGGAAGGTCACGAAATTACTGCGACTATCACCTCAACTTTGGTCGAAAATTTCGAGTCACTCAAATGTTTTTTAAATTTGGAAATAAATGATAATCCGAGGGGGCTAAATCCGGCGAATAAGGTGGGTGGGGCAGCAATTCGTAGCCACAATCATGGATTACAGACATTGTTTCAACCGAAGTGTGAACACGTGCATTGTCTTGATGAAACAAAACTTTCTTAAGCAACATTCCCGGCCTTTTTTCTTTTATTTCTTCACGGAGTCTTCGTAAAAGGTTACAATAATAACTAGAATTTACAGTTTGACCTTTCGGTAAAAAAATTACAAAAATAATGCCCTTCGCATCCCAAAAAATAGAAGCCATGACTTTGTTAGTCGACAAAACGACCTTAGTCTTTTCGGTGTAGGAGAGTCTGATCTTTTCCACTGTTTGGATTCTTGCTTTAATTCTGGAGTAGGGTGGTGAACCCAGCTTTCATTCATGGTAACAAATCTAGACAAAAAATCCTCGGGATCAGTCTCAAAAAGTTCCAAACAATCTCACGAAATTGTGTATCGAACTCGTTTTTGTTCAGTTAAAGGCAACCTCCGGACCCAGCGAGCAGAAACCTTATGGAACCCCAACTCTTCCGTTATTATGTGTTGCACCCGGCCATAACTAATGTTTGTTATCTCAGCTATCTTACCAAGGTTCAAACGTCGGTCACCCAGTACGAGATCACAAATTTTATCGATGTTTTCTTTCGTGGTAGAGGATGTGGTCTTCCACTCCTAGGACCATCTTTAATGCTCTCACGACCGCGCTTTAACTCAGCTACCCACTTCTTGACACTGGAATACGATGGAGCAGACTCCCTCAAAGTGCTCCCCCATATCTTGATGTATGTCTTTTGGTGATAGGCCTTTTTTATTGAGGTACTTAATGACTGCACGGTGTTCAATTTTCTCCATTATTGAAAATTGCGTCAGATTGCTTCAAACAAATAATCACAGAAAATTTATATTATGCAGTATCGGAATGAAACTGCGCACAATAAATCAATATGACACATACTAAGAAATGACGGTAGATTTAAAAAGATGTGATAGGTCCATGTAGGTTAGGCCGCGAACTTTTAGATCCACCCTAGTATTAATTCCAAATATTCCCTTTCGAAATATTCGTCCTTTGAATAATGTACTCTTATAAGATTATTCTTTGTGTTTTTTTTCTAATTATTGATCGTCGTATTTACATATATCATGGTCTGCTTGGCGTGGCTAGTTTTATATATGTATAACTAGGTAAACATCTTTTATTGAAAAGCAAAAATGTGTCAACGTCATAGTAACGTCTCGCGTCATAGTAACGTTCCGTACGGGTGTAGCCCGCTAGCCAGACAGCGTGGCAACTTGTCGCTTTCACTCAATCGGAAGGAAAATCCACAGAAAAATTGGGGAATCAATATTGCGTAAAATTGTATCATCCTGAAGCCAACTAACAGACTTTTTGTCAATATCGTTAAAATTAGAACGAAATTTCAAGCGGACATATTTCTTTTTCTCCCCAACAAGTTACTATCAAATCGTTTTATTTAATACTAACAGCACGCCGCGTATCTCCGCTCGATCTAACCACGTAACTCCGGTCCTATTAGTCGTAGCCTCAAGGTTTATATCCTATAGCATTCCTCGATAAATGGACTACTCAACACAAAAAAAAGCAATACGAACCAGTATTACCTGAGATTAGCACATTCAAACAAAGAAATGGACACTTCAGATTTATATTATTATTATAGAAAACCAAAACATCATTTTGACAACGATAAACTTATCAAATTAAAAATATCCCGAACCTGATCCTTTATCATTTAAATTCATTCGCATCGAGTGATTTCATCTCCAGTTTTATTACGATGGAAAAAATTCCAATCACATGAAATCGTATCCGAAATATGTGAATATCACGCAAAACCAATTACATGCTCGAAGCCTGACGTATTAACAAATAATGTGCATATTAAATTGAAAATTGAGATTCCATAAAAGATTTGGGAAAAAGCTTGAAAATATGTTGTAATCACACTCTTCTGACAAATTTTGAGATTTTTTTCGTATCGTGTAGTTTCTATTGAGTAGAAAGGATATAACATTTGGTCCCATCTCGTATTGAATCTATCTCATGTGTCAGGATTTTATAAAGCCTCTGTTAGGGTTTCGAGTAGTAGCAATCGTCTAAACACGTAAGTAAATGTTCCTTTTATCATTTTTCTTTATCTGACGATAATTGTAGATTGCACAATATAAAACATTAGAAAGCTGGTGTAAACATGTGATATTGTGGTCCATGGTCACGGGTGGACTGAGATCACAGATGTCCTGATGTACCAACTCTTTAAAAGAACCCGAATAACTATATTTTTTTTTGTTCCGATTAATGCAAACAGTACTTATTATATCTTACTGTCTTGAGGTGCTATGTTTACTTTTCGATTTGATTATGTTCACCACTGGATCCCAAGGAGAGGGAAGAACCCAGAAATCTTCTCTATTGAACTTTGTATGTTTTTTTAAATTTCAATAGACTAATCTTCTTTGGCGGCTTAAAATAAGTTTTTATTGAAGCTCGCTTGAGAATATAGCCAATTTTGTCAGTCACCCCTTTTAAGTATGGTAACATGGCAGGTAAGCTCGACAATGGCCTGTTTTCACTCTGCTTCTGTGGAGCAGACGGGGAACCCGAAGGTTGTTGTCTCGCAGAACTTGCTTGACATGTTGAAGTGATCTCTGAAACAAAGATTTACCCACGGTAGACAACTGTGTTGGATGGTGATGAGAATTGCCGTTTAGATACCGAGATGTTTTCTATATATTGTATGACTGAATGTGTAGTTGGGATTACGGATGATCGAAACATCTAAGAAAGCTAAAGAATTATTTGCCTCTAACTCCATTGAAATTGTATTTTGGGGTTTATACTATTTAGATAGTTAAGGAATATGATTACTTTATCCTTAGGTAAATTTGTGTATGTATCATCAACATATCTCTAGTGGAACCTTGGTGTTATATGTGAAGTTCGAAGGGCAACCTCCTCAAAGCCCTCCATAAAGATATCTGCGACTACAAGGGATACTGGTGAACCCATCTCTACTCGGTCCACTTATTTGTAGAATTGATGATTCCACATCATATAGCCAAACGTGAGGCAATGTTTTAATAGCTCAGCATATTCCAGTGGTAGGTTGTTATCCTTGAGATTTCCTGTTATTATTGATATACACTCCACTATTGGTAAGATGTAAATAGGAACTTTACATCAAAACTGACCATAACTTCATTGTCATAGAGATGTTTTTTCCACATGTTGAGCCAATTTATAAGTTGGTGAATCAATTTCGCTCACTATTGGACATAGCGGAGCACCAGTCTCGTGTATTTTCGGTAACCCATACAGTTTCGGCGGCTTTGCACGCGAAGGGATTAGGTTTTTAACGTCCAGACTCAATGATTCGGAGTGTTTTTAATGAGATCACTAGTTCTTTTTATAATGTTAGTTGGGTCGGTTTTGACATTTTTTGTAAGTGAACTCATCCGATAAAAGGCGTTCAATTTTGTCATTGTAGTCTGTCGTAACCATTATTACGGTGGCATTACCTTTATCTGCACGAAGTACCTTTATATCCTGTATTTTGCGTAAGTTTTGCAACGCTTTGTATAGTTTGAAAGGAATATTTAATTATATAATGTATTAATTATATTAATATATATTAAATTAAATAGCCAGCAAGATGTAGGAGTGTACAAACTTGATTGTGACTTTGGACTCTCCTATATAGGGCAAACTAAAAGATCTATAAAAACTCGCGTTGAAGAACGTATAGTCGATATGAAACACCGACGTGTTACAAAATCTGCGGTCTGTGAGCATGCTGAAGTTGGCCCCTATTATTACATTAGATTTTATAAAGCGCAAATCCTCACTGGGGAACACCGATTCCTTCCAAGGATGATCCGTGACGCTATTGAATTTAAAAAAAACATCCAAATTTCAACAGAGAAGATGGCTGGGTTCTCCCTGTACTTGGGACCCAGTAGTACACATAATCAAATCAAAAAGTAAACATAACACCTCAAGACAGCAAGATATAATAAGTACTGTTTACGTTAATCGGAACAACTAAAATTATAATTCTTCGGGTAATTTTAAAAACTTGGTACACCAGGATGTCTGTCATCTCAGTCCACCCGTGACCATGGTTGCTGTAAAGCTTCTGAAACGTCGGGCTAGATAAATAATTAAATACACTGCGATAAAAACCTTAAAAGTAGTTTTATTGTAAGCTATATAACATTTAAAAAAAAATAGTTTATTATGAAGACTTATATAATGTGACTAAAGGTGTGAAAATAATTTAAAATTGAAAGTAAGTCCATATATAGTTACAGAAGCTATTAACAGCTATCCCAGCAGAGGTTGTTCCATTAAAAATAAAATTGTTTGTCATTGTAACCTGTAAAGTTTATATATACAATAGTTTGGGAAGTATCCGTGCGAAGCTGGAGCGTATTGCTAGTACGCTAAGAAGACGCTAGTGCTCTCTATCCTGGGTTGTTTTTTGCCAGCTGGATGATTAGAATAGCTATGTATAAGGCAATCAACAGCTTGATGCTTCCTATTTCGTTGCCATGATCCTCTATGGGTCAACGAGGCATGAGTAAGTAAAAAAAAATACTAAGCACTATAAGAGGGTCGCAAAAGCAATCAAACGAATTTATTTATCTGTCTTCGTGAATTTGAAATAGGACGCTTTGGTTCGAAACATTCACTTAGTATCCTTGCAATTCATCTAATTAAAAAAGTTTTTTGGGACATGATCGGGTGCAAAAAAGTTGTATTCGTCGAGCGCAAGTTGTTTGTGATTGCCTGCTCTCGTCAAATTTCTGAAACGTTATCATGAATTTTTTATTCGGAAACTAGTAACTTTTTCGCGTATTGATGGAGAGACAAAAAATTGCGAGTTGTGACTCTGCAATTTTGATGTATATCAGTGACTGGCAATTTAGTTTACATAGAATAAAGCCAAGTTAGAAATATCTTTCGTACCATGGCTATCACATTGCGTTTTCGTAACTTAACAATATTAATTATTTAATTTAAAAACAAGGTTCCTCTATGAGTATATATTCACAAATGGATCTGACCTTCTACAATTGCTATGCTAAAATTGCACACCAAATGAATTAGTACAGTATATTTTTCCAATAGTTATATTATATAATATATTTTTAATATTACATGTCAGAAAAATAGTTTTTATTATAATATATCCTACTAAATATCAGGTCCTTACATATGAAATTGGCGTTTTTCATAATGGCCAATTTAATATCGAATTTCTTCTCTTCGGTAAGAAATTACAAATTCAAATTTATACAGTAATTTACTCAAATATGAGTGCTTCGATGACCGTAATTCCTTTGTTTTTCTTTCTTCAGCTTTTTTCTGATTGCGTCACTCATTTTACAAAAAGGAAAACTTAAAATATCGCATTAGTGCCGCTGTGGCACTAGTGCTGCGGAGACGACCCAAAGGGTGAATAATGTGTATGATGGTCGTGTTGCAAAAAAAACACAGTTCGTTTTTGTTTCCAACGTTTTCGTTCTCTATATTTCGACGGACAGAAAAAAACTAGACCCCGATGGAGCAGTCCAAATCGCCTGTAAAGATTTTATTGATTCCCGTCCGACTGGTTTTTTTAGTATAGGGATCAATGAACTACCTACGAGATGGCAAAAGTGCATAGAAAACAATGGTACATATTTTGATCAATTAAATAAATTATATTAAAATATTTGGCTAAACAACCTAGGCTGTTCAGTAGCTTCACGCTACTGCTGCTTCACGACAGCGCTTGATAACACACTGCGCAACAGACGGCTACCAAATTAGAAGAGCTTCAATCGGAAAGTCTCAGACATCCTCCGTGCATTTTTGTCGAAGTCGTAGGGGGCAAATGTTGGTAAACTTCCTCCAGAAAGAGGGCCTCTTCTTAATGAACTCTTATTGTATGAAGAGGCCCCATAGAAGCTGGACATGACAGGGCCCCGATACTGTAATTAGGAAAGAGATTGGCTTTATTATGACTGACCGAAAGGGTATAATTGGGGACGTCTCCGTGAACAGGTTTAAATCCGGAACTGATAACCGATTGGTTGGAGGCTCTCGGACGCGGGCATGTCCGTTTAGTACAATCAACACTCCAACCTAACTTCCGGTGAACCTCGGCAGGTACCGAAAAATTCCAACTGGAATGACAAAACCGGTTCGATGCTCTAGATACGTCGGAAGCTAAAATGGCTATTGACGAGGCAATGAGTGGCGTGATTAGTTGCATGTTCTACGTGGGTGAGGGAAGTATCCTGTAGGATACTTTATTCACCCACTACTGCTTCTTACTTCCTACTGTAGGATATATACTAGCAGGAAAGCTAAACACTCAGATGAGACGATTGGACTTATGAGGGAACGCAGAGCACACGAAGACGTTACGTCTGCCGATGTCAAGCTTCTTTCTAAACAAATCCGCATACTAGTATGCTTCGCTGCTCAAATACGCAACGGGTTACCGAAGCGATTGAGCAGAATAGAGGGTCGAAATTTTTGTGGAGAAGCATGGGAGAAGTCATCAGCCAAAGGTTTGGACTGATCCGGGGGTTACCGTTTCTTCTAAACCTGAGATCTTACTTGAGGTCGAATCTTTCTATAGCAAGTTATGTACGTCGCACGTCCTCATCCCGATACCCTGAACAACGATCCACGTGGAAGCCTGACACGACATTTTTCAGGCCATGTTCCGGACGTCAGCTTGGGTGAGATTAGTCTAGCACTTGCAAGGCTTAAAGGAGAAGAGGCTCTCGGGAAGGACGAAATTATAGTCGAGCTTCAGGCAGGAGACGAACCTGTGCTACGAGAGGTGCTAAAGATTTTTAATTTTGTCCTTTAGCGGGGCGTACCTCCCAAGGCATAGATTAGAAGTGACGTTGTTTTATTTTTCAAGAAGGGTGTTAAATCAGTTCTTCAAAGTTTTAGACCAATTTCACTTCTTGGCCACATTTACAAGTTATTTTAAAGCTGTGCCTTGCCTTTGTGGACTATTAAAAAGCGTTTGACTGTGTCGGAACTTGGGCTGGAAGCTTTACAGCGATTTCAGGTCGATTTGCGATAGGTCGAAGTACGAAGAGCATTGTATGATGTTGTTTTTATGTCCGTTCTCTTCCGGGAGTTTAAATAAGGCCAATCCAATTGCATTGAGGAGTGCGACAGGGGGATGTTATTTCCCGAAACCGTTCACTAATCGCTTTCGTAAATTTCGCGAATTTTATTCATTGTTGGTGTCTTTTTAACGGATTTTATCGCGTTTCTTTAGATTCACTAATGCTTTGGAGGATGTATTTAAGACTTTAAACGGAGCAGAATGCGGCATAAATATTATCGGCGAGTACCCCTCACATCTTCATTTCACAGACGATATCGTTGTGTGGCCGAATCGTTGGAGAGCTGGCAGGAAATGCTGAACAGCCTAAATGAGTCCTCCCCACGTATTGACCTTAGCATGAACTTGGACAACACGAAGGTCACGTTCAACGAACACGTTCTCCCTAGGCCGGTCAATGTCGATGGTGCTATTCTCAAAGTCGTAGACGAATACGTCTAACTCGGGCAATTATTGCAATTAGGCAGATACAACTTCGAGAAGGAAGCCGACGGAAGGATTCAGTTGGGTTGGGCAGCATTCCGAATTCGTCACATTCTCACGTCGCCTATACCGCAAGGCTTAAAGACGAAAGTCTTCAACCAATACGTTCTCCCCTGATGACCTACGGGGCCGAAACATGGCCTCTTAATGTAGGACTGGTCCGCAAGTTTGCGGTAGCTCAACGGGTTATTAAACGTGCAATATTGGGTGTTTCTCCGTCCGACAGAATTTGAAACGAAGTCATAAGCCAGAGTACTAAGCTATCCGATATTACGCGACGAATAGGGTCGCTGAAGTGGCAATGGGCTGGTCACACACTCAAAAGAACAGATGACAGATGGGTTAGTAAGATTCTGGAGTGGAAGCCACGTTTAGGGAAACGAAGTGTTGGTCGACCGTGCACAGGTTGGGAAGACGATCTTCGTGAAGTAGTCGGTCGGGGAAGGATGCGAGTAGCAGGAGATCGCTCGTCTTGGCGTTCATTGAGACAAGCATCCAGCATTGGACCGATATGGCCTGATAATGATGATGATGTGAATTCTTATTTGCATTATTTCTCTTTAAATTTTCACATTGTTACGAAAAGTGTATGTCTTTAGATTACTTATTATTTTCATTTAGATTTCTCAGTTAAAGGTATTTTACTTTAAAGCCTCATTTCCCCTTCTGAAAAAGTAAAGCGTTCGCGTCAACTTTTCCCTTTAGAGAAAAACGTTGAGTTTTATATTAAGCTTTGTTCCAAGCAGAACGTAAACAAGAACAAACAAAATTACTTCGGTGCTTATTTTTAATTTGCTCCTTTTTAGTTGAATATTATTCTGTTATACCTAGAAAGGTGCCGCTCTAATATAACTTTATCGACTTATACTCCGGATCGTGCCATCACTATTCGATAATTAATCGATAAAGTGTAGAGTTGTTTGTTAGAACCGTGGACATTCTGACACACGTCCTGTTCCTTGCTATATCGATAGTTCTATTTTAAAATCTGGACGGTAAATTCGTCCAATATCTGAAAGGATTTAGCTGTCAGAGTCCATGAAGTTTTACGATATTGCTTTGTTTGTATCATATCATATATATATACACCTATGAACATCCGCACAATTACCATGTGTTGCTCTCCTTTCATTTTACACTCCAATGGGCTATTGACCACTCACAAACCGCACGAAACGCGACACTGAAGATTTCACTTACGGTGGTATCATGTGAGCGAGAGGTACCTCCCTGGACGTGCCCGCACAATTACGCTGTAATACAGCATGGGTCTTCCTGGCCCTATACCGTTACCATAACAGATGATATCGGAGTCGGCTAGCTAATATAGGGGCTACCGACGCCCATAGTCATTCGCATGATTGTTACGCAGATGCGTTGCCCTCCTATCGCCATCCCCACAACGGGCCACCGGCTACTCACAAATCGCACAAAACGTGACAACGACGCTGTCACTTTACGCTGGTATTATTTGAGCGAGAAGTACTTTCCCGGCCGTGCCGGTCCAATCCCGTTGCATAGGAGGATGTAGTGGGGCACATCAATCATATCTCCTTCTATGCAGCATGGCACTACCTTTGCCATAATTAGACACGGTGTTCATTAATGTAATTTTTTTGTTATCATCAGTCCTCACGAATCTGAATATCCAATTTATATTCATTCCAGTCAATATGCTGCCTTATTACTTCTTCGTACGATACATTTTACGTTGTCTCTTTCATTTATTCGCTTTATTTTCCCAACCCAAAGTCCACAATAATTCGGGATCGTACCTGTGTTTATTTTTTAGCCTTCATTCCGCTCTGTTCGTTACGGAAGGGTGAAACTGACAAGGGACAGGAAGAAATATCCCTACACATGAGTAGGAAATATTTTATTAGCTATTTTCTTTTACCCCGATACTTAATCAAACATTCTGTGAAATCAGTTTTAGTTTTAGTACTAAATCTGTTTGGTAAATACATGGCCCATTGGGTGGTGGTATAATGGGGGGCAACGTATCGGCATGGTAAGTATGTGGATGTTCATGGGCGTCGGTAGTCGTAAAATGACTCTGCTCGTTTACCCCTCCTATTAATGTATAAAAAAACATTATTTATATTAAGTATCATTTTTCATTGTTATATATAATGTCAAAGTACAATTCTATATATGTACTAGGTATAAATTGTCACATCAGGCTCCTGTTTAGGATGTCATCAGATCTTTATATGGGGTCATGCCAGTCGCAAGGGTACTCTTATGCTGACGGATCAGGAGACCATAAAATGACAAATTTCATAAAAATCTGCTCTGGACTTTTTGTGTGAAAGAGTAATATATAGTTACGCACAAACTGCCAAATTTATATATGATTGCGGAAAAAGATTGATGCTTTATATTTCTATAAAGCATCAGTCTTTTTCCGCAATCATGGAAGTAGTCAACATCAGTATAAAGAGTATTCAAAATAAAATTTACGCAGTAATGAGAAGTTTACTCGCACATTTTGAACGTGCACGAAATCCATTACCGTACACTAGCGTCATGTGCAGCGCCACGCAAATCTCATTCCTAGAAAAAGCATTGAATTTTGCAAAGAAGGTGATAAATGTACCATATTTTAACGTGAACTTTGAGAGTATAACTTTGGAGAGAAATCTTAGGGTAATACTTTGACAGTTGATAACCACAGTTACTAATGTAGCTAGCGAAAGAGAGCTGGGTTTATTATTCAGGGTTCAAATATCACCCAAATTTTATATAACATTATGTGTGGAATTATTACGCCACATTAGCCTAATCCTGTGGTAGGTACCGTAAGAATTTGTATTTCCGTTGTCTACACAAGGTGCCTGCTACTTACAGATATCAATAAAAAATACTAGACAATCGTCTGATAGTCTTTTATGTGGTGTAGCCGTGTATGCGTTTATCTACCCATCTATAAAGAGTAAAGATTTGTTTATTCGCGTTAAATAGACTTCGGAACTACTAATTCAATTTGAAATATTACAAAGCCTGTTATATCCCTGCCGAGGATGGGAGATTTTTTTTTAGCAACTTTAGGGGTTCGTATAAGAACTCCTTATAACGTGCACACCTTTCGTGTTTACATTTTTTTTTTTCATTTAATACTCTTGCGTAGTCAGAGTGGTGGCTATTGTTATATTTGCGGTATGTGCTTGATATCCCAGGTATACATTTCATATTAACTATTGTTTCACTTTCTCATGCCACAATATAGTAATTGTTGAATTACATATGGTTCCAAAGTGCACATTTTTCATTCAATAGTCAAATATCAACTCTAATAATATTTCGTAGCACACATACTTCATGCTACGAAGCTGATACATTTTTTGTACGCTACGTCCAAGCAAACTACAATCCAGCGCGTTAACGCTACGAACCAATTGAAATACCGGTCTCAATTTCGATCTAATTCTGACGGACGTGCGGCGCGGGCCATGTCACGTAGCTGTGCTAAGAATATTTATACGCGTACGTATGAGCTTTAGCGGATTCCTCGACACTCGAACCGAAATTCCATTAACACGCTATTTACACATTACTCGTTGATATGTCTGTCAAATGATTCACTGACAATTATCGGTTTATTCACCTACATCCTTGAAGTTATATTTCTTTTGGCTCATTGGGGAAAAATTATGAGAGTATATTTTTAAGATACGATGATTTTTTATGATATTTATGATGCTAGAGCCAACATTTTAGCTTTTCTCTTGTCACGCCAAAGAGCTAGAGCCATACTGCAGTGAGAAGTAATGCCATGCTACATAGGAGGATGTAGTGCCATGCATAGTGCATGACACTATATCCTCCTGTGCAACGGAATTGGGCCGGCATGACCGGGAAGGTGCCTCTCGCTTACATAATACCGCCGTAAAGTGACGTCTTCAGTGTCATGTTTCATGCGGTTTGTGAGTAGCCGGTGGCTCATGGGGGGAGGGGAAGGAGGATAATGCACCGGTGCAGTAATTATGTGGATTTTCATGGGCGTCGGTAATCGTGAAAATGCTCTGATTGCTCGTTTACCCCTATTCTATAAAAAAAGAAGTGTTCACTAACTTACTAATGTTCTAACGCGCGTATATAAGCACACACATACTTTTTTAAATCTATTTGCAAAAACTGTGTGTCTGTGTATGAATACTTCTGCTGGCGTGACTTCTGCGAATGTGATTTGAATACATTTATTATACCAACAATCAAACGGAGGGCGAATAGATATTCCTTTCATGCCAATCAGGCGAGAGAAAATATGATTTTAGTACTTCTTTTAGCCGACCCCATTTTTTTCCTTTGTTTTTTCTACAAAAATAGCTTTAAGGGTTTTGTTGATGGGATACGTGATCTAACATTTGTGGTATATTATCTTACTTTTAAGACTAGACTACAACTGTGCAAATAAAACATTTTATCAAATGATGAAGGACATTATGCTCTCTTATTTCTCATGGCCCACTCGAACCTGTATTCGTTTACTGTTGCACCGTAAGCTCTAATTAATCATAACATTTCTAATGATTTCAGGGCTGGATGAAAGAGAGGATAGCGTTTTTGAATAGCAATTCTGCGCATATTTATGGGCCCAGGTAGACATAACAAGAGTCCTTAAAACATGCATTTGTCCATGAAGTATGCACTGCCCTGTGATATAACATTATTGAACAACTTAATTTCCAAAGAAAGTTACGTTTAGCATTATGTTTTGTGCTACAAATAGTTATGTGTTTATTTATTTATTTATAACAAATTGTAGTAGTCTACAAAACAGAGTGTATCATAGTACGTGCTGAAAGTAGGCATCGGAAATAAAACGTTTATGTTAACAAGAGAAGTTTGAAATGAGAAAAGTGAAAGCGTCCAAGATCATGCTCTTAATGAAATTTCCCTAAACGAATTCCGTAGGTCGCGCGCCCGTATGTTCCAAATTTTATGGAAAAATAAATACGCCAAAGTCAACAATTTGTTCTGTTTTCCGTAAAAATAATGTATCTTATCTGTCTTACCTTACGGTAAGGCCTAAGCTACCAGGTCTTTTTAGTAATTTTGTATTATCATATTATGCAAACGAAAATTATACAAGTGGGCGCGAATGTGAATTGATACCTTTGAGAAAATCGATGACATGTAGACATATTATATATATTAAATATAATAATATATGCAAATGATATCATATATTGCGTAAAACTTTAACATATTAAAAAGCTCATATCAAAGGTCGACAAACTATTTCGATCACAGAACTCATTTACTATAGTCATTTCACGAAAATCAAGTAAGTCCTTCGAACGCAGAAAGCGATTGAAGCGAGAGCGCTCGTCAAATCAATGATGTCACGGGCCATTTCTCTCGACACCGGGACATTAAATGGGACAAACGGATAAACCCAATGTTCTTGACCCTAACCGCAGAGTATGGTTTAGACAAGGCCTATGTAATCGGTTTGTAAAGCGTCGCCTATGGCATCTACACGATTCGGTCCAAACTCGGTCCGCTGTGCGATTAAGGCTGTCAATTATTATACACAAGTTTGCGCCACATTAATATTTACGTTCATGTTGACTGACGAAGAATGTATACATTATATATTTATCTATACCAATAATATAAAGCTGCAGAGTTTCTTTATTTTAATGCGTTAACCCCAGGAAATACTGGCCCGAAATGAAAAAATATTTATGTGTTGAATGACTATTCACTCACTTATCATTGAAATCTAAATAGGCTAAATACCACGACGCTACGACTAATAGAACCGGAGCTACGGTGAAATTAAAAAAAAATAACATGGATCCCTATGTGTAATAGCCGCTAGGATTTCCTCTGTATAGTTTAAAGCAGATGAAAGTCTTTCGAATTTCTTAAATTAAATAAAAAATCAAAGGAAGAAAGGAAGGTAGCACTTCTGCAGGACCATAATGTTGATGTCTATGGGCGCCGGTAGTCATCAAGAGGCTCCGCTTTCCCCCCCGTACTACAAAAACTTACATTACATAACTATTATATTATATTATATTATATTATATTATATTATATTATATTATATTATATTATATCAACTAGCAATCCGTCCTGGCTGCGCTCGAGAATCTAAGTAAGTAATGATGAAAACCGCATTACCATCCATTCAGTAGATTTTAAGAAAATTGATCACACACATACAGTGTTATAGAGACTTCGTTTCATAGAATAGATGAACGTTATATATTGGTTAATTTATTACAATACGGAAGAGGATCATTAGTCGGTAAAATTATAGGCGACGAAAAATAGCTGGTGCCCGGACAGAGAATAATTGACCGTCGAGTGCGGTCTGCATTTAATCCCACTTATTTGTATTACAGATAACATTCTGTTTGTGTCACGCCAGCTGCAATAGACATTACAGCTGGATTCAACCGGCACGACCGGGGAGATCAAATCACACCTCAGTAAAGTGATAGCTTCCCGTCGATACAATAATAGTGTGTACAGTACCGCGTTTTATGTGGTTCGTGTATTACCGGTGACCCGTTAGAGGAAAAAGGAAAACGGGGCAATACGTGTGCATGAAAATTATGCGGATGTCTATGGGGGCCATCGAATGGCTCCGACCAGATCACAAAGGCTACTATAATTTTTTCGAGATTGAAATCATTTTTTATGTTCTGTATCTATACGCGAAAGAATAACGAATATACATTCAAATTTTTATATTTAATAAACTAGTAAGATTCTTTCTTACAGAATGAGGGGGCAAACGGTAATCGGAGGCTTTTGATGACTAGTGACGTCCATGAACATTCGCATGAGCTAACAATCATGTAATGCAGGAGCGTTGCCCTCCTGACATCATCCCAATGGGTCACGCTGTCATTTTAAGCTGGTATCGAGTAAGCAACGTGTACTTCCCGGGTCGTGCCGGCCCAATTCCGTTGCGAAGGAGGATGTAGTATCATACACTATGCATGGCACTACCTCCTCGTATGCAGCAAGCCACTATCTCTTCAAAAGTTAATGCTTAGTAAAGTATCAAAACTGTAAAATATTTTTGTCCAACATGGGACTTACCTGAAACAATGAAAAATATTTGTTATTGATCGCATTTATTCAAAATTATTTGATGCAATGAATTGATGAAATATTCCTTATTATGCATTAGTGGTCCAGGTTTGAAAATCGGCATGCACCAATGAGTTTTTCTATCTTGAGTACATTTTTATGTACTCTTACGGTGAAAGAAAACATTGTAAGGAAACCAGAATTTTGACATAGTCTACAATTGGGCCCCGTTTCTCTACTACCCAGCAGATAAAAACTGGCGCCCTCGTCAAAATCCTTAGACTTAGATTGTGACCTCGATATCATGTGACATAGAAAAGTTTAAAATTAAAATTAAGAATAGTCTAATTTATATTGTTTAATTATAAATATTAAATTAGGTTTAGACGTCAGTCGCTCTGTGTAAAACTGTCGTCCTCGTTAAAATCCTCTAAATCTGGTAACCTACCTCGTTATCATGTGATACAGAAACGGCCAATATTAAAATACTCTAATTTATATTGTTTAATTATAAATGTTAAATAACTTCTAGAGAACGTTGCACCGTAAATAATCAAAAACTGGTAGACGTTAAGTACAGAAGAATAGGAGAGAATTTATAGGATCAGTTATAAAGCATTAGTGTATAATGAAAACAATTTTATGCAAAATACGGCTTGACTTGTTTTAATTATAAGTCTGAAGATGTAAAACAGCTTATTGTGACGGCATTTAGATATAAACTATATCAAAGTGACCTACTTAAGTAGCAAATGCAGCTTAGTTTTAAGTAGTTTTTTAAGTTTTCGGATACACATTTTAGTAAATTAATATAACAGTTTAAAAAAGCTATCCTTTGAATACATAAATTATTTTGTTGTTAATTAACAGATTGATCGAGTAGTGTCAAGAGTCATCATAACCGGTGTGCTTGCATGAAGAAAATTATTAATGTGAAGGAAGCAATACAAATATAAGTATAATCAAGATATGTGCCAATCGAATCGCTTCACCTATCCGATCTCCATGCCAGTTCCCTAGTGGCTACCCCAATGGAACTGACGTAAAGATCTGTTGTGTTGTTGTTATCAATGCGACTTCAAAGCGCTTCTGCGCGTGGTGAGAACGCTTGTGTGCGTGTTCAATACGCTTGTGTGCGTGTAGATTACGCTTGTGCATACTGCGAAAATCGGCATACTTCCTGTTGTAAAGTAATTTTATTATTCAAATTATTGCAAAAATATCAAAAGATTATTAAATTTATATTTCATTGACGGAGTGCACCAATTGAATTGAAAACAAAAATTTGCATCATCGAATCGAATCAGCGGAAAGCCGAAGAATTACATTCATGAATTTCGGATGTCGTATATTCGAAGCGTGAACAGTTCCGCTTCATTACCAGCCATTGTGGGTAAAATATTTGTTGGAAACAAGAGTCTTAGATGCCTCTAAAATAACTGTTTCATTAAATAACTGTTACTTGTTTATTCTAGTATCAATACTATTATAACTGACAAGCTAGCAGTTCTGCTCGATGTAAATTTACAATTCAACTGACCTCACCTTTTTTTAAAGAAAATGGACGCGCCCACAAGAGTAGCAAACGACCTGCTATGAAAAGGGAGAAACGTGTTGGAAACTATATTACTATAGTAATTTATTGCAAAACAAAATGTCATGGCCTATTAGAGGCAAGGAGGAAAGGTTTGCCGCCCTTGACAATAATGTACGATAATAATATAGTTGTCTACTCCTATTTCTCGTTCACTCCTCTATAATATAGAAAAATCCCCAAGGGCTATATTTTAATGTATCCAGTACTGTAGGCGTTATCAAGACAAGTGTAACAACACGTCATCTAAAAATCTTATAAATTTCAGAAATATGTTAACGTACAAAAATCCGACATTTACTTTTAAAAATATAAAAACAGAAATAGTCAAATGCGTTAATACTTTAAAATGAATTTTAAAAATGTATTAAACATATAGAAAAAATTAACTATATGATTTGCGAAACCCCTATTATTCCATTCTTTATAAGAAAATCAAACGCACTGTACTGCAGTAAGTTGGTAGCTAGTTACAAAATATATCAAACAATCGTAGCGAAATGATTTATATAAATAGTAGCTCTATTGTTGTGAGAGATTTCAAATATTCAGATCATAGCAGCGAGAGCGGTGGAGATGGGGTTCAATAGTTAAGTTGACTCGAAACTCAATCACAGTTTGGAATGATGTCAATAGGGATTATGTAATAAAGTTGTTTACCTCGTGCACACATACCCAGTGTTTTGTACCAATATTTATTATTTTGTTGTTATACCGAACAACAATACGTAATCTGTAACAATTGCAAATATCCTGCTGTCATGGTTCATGAGATAAAACTGGGTGGTGACAGACAGACGTGCAGACCTACACACGGACAAGCAGCCATATAGTAAGATGGACAGCGAAGTATGAGGTTCCCGTTTTTACTCTTTGGGTAACTTAAAAATTACTACGTCGTGGTCAATATGTATTGGTCAAACAAAACACTAAAGCATGGTGTTCAAAAAACATGACGGAAAAAGTTTTAAATTGGATTTTTCTAAAACAATAAACTGGATAAATTTGAAATTGGAAAGCAAAGGAATGGGTCTGAGAAGCTTGTAAAGCGTCTCTTACGTCCAGTCTAATCTTTGCTTGATAATGCAAGATTGTTTTATTCTGTCGGTATGGATTATTTAATGAATTCTTAGCAACGAAATAAAACAGTAATAAAACTACGAACAAAGGTATAGAATAGAAAATTACTGCTATAATTAATAATATTCTTTTAAATTGTATTTTTCCATTATTTACAGAACTCTACGTCTATCCACCATAAACATGAAATAATAACAAGTTTAGTCGGCAGATCCAACTTCAAATAAAACCATTATTAATACAACCAAATATTTTCTAGCTGAAGTTCGTTGCTCTTTTGCTATGTGATTGATGAAAATAATATTAATTCATGTTGAATTTTTACATAACCTTTTTCCCTTCTATTTTTAGTAGCTTAATATTTTGTACACAGAGTTCATAGCTTTAATAGTTTTTTTTCCATATTAGAAGCTCTTGCCAAAATATATTTATTTTATTGGCGACAGATCGGATGGCATGACGTAGATTGTAACTTTTTCTCTTATAGCACCATGCTGAACTTTTCATATAGCTATGCAGTGCTGTTTCGTATGTTTGCTGAACGTTTTGTATAGCATGCAGTGGCGTTTCGTATGATCGCCGAAAATTTTGTATAGTTATGCAGTGGCGTTTCGTATTGTTGCCGAAAGTTTCATATAGCTATGCAATGACGTTTCGTATGGTAGTCGAAAGTTTCATATAGCTGTGCAATGACGTTTCGTATGGTTGTCGAAACTTTCGTATAGTAATGCAGGTTTCGTTTTCTTGAGCGGGATGAACGACCGCAAGGCACCTGGACAATTTAAGGCTGTGCAAATGTTTAATAATCTACTTACCCTTGTTAATCAAATAACACTTTTTTATAATTTATGGGAATGTACAAATCGTAGCCTGTCAATGGCTACCTACGCTCATTGGTTTTTACCCCTTTCACCCATTTAGTGTAAAATTTCCGGAAATTACTTCATAGTGCTCAATAGTTTTGGCTGTGCTTAGTGTGTCAGTCAGTCAATCACTCAGTAATGGAAGTTTATATATATACAGATAATTCGTAGCATAGCATGTGTGGCAGGCATAAATAATCGGGCACCGACATGAACTTAATTAAAACTAAAAAGACAAGACGTTCCCATGTATACAACGCTATAATATCTCAGACAACAAATAATATTGCAATTAACTACACTTATAAAGTAAATAAATTTAATTAACTAAGAAAAATTTAAAGTTTCTAAGCACTACTGAGTCCTTCATAGATTTTTTAGCCTGTAGCATAGAAGTAAAGAAATAATTTATAAATACTCATTACACGAAATTACATTAATAAATAAATATAATCATAAACTTAGCAAATGCTCGTTTAGCCAACAAAATAATTACTGAATCTACAAAACTCTTCATGAAAATATGAATCAAAATTATTATCACGTTTGGAGACAAATTCATTTAAAATTCCGAACACATTGAAAATAATCACATATGATTTTCATTCAATTTTATGCAAAGAGTCATATCAAATTGTTATTGCCTCATTTTCCTCGATTGCTTTCAATGTTTTTAAGATAATTTTGTGCATTTTATTATTACGAGTGCTGTCATTGTAATGTAATGAATTTTTTAAAATTATGTAACGGCGTTAAAACAGGGAAGCAAATTATGAGTTCGCGTCAGCAACATGCTAAGTTGTACCACTTCTCTATGCTACGTGTCATATGTTAATTCATACCTACTAGTAGCAGTAGAAGAAGAGATACAATTACATTAAAATTAGGGTAAAATGATAACAACAAACTAACACTCACATGTATCATCTTGTGTTAAGTTATAGCAGCATTGTCACGCTAAGTCTAGGAGTACCATGTATTAACCAGAGTCCGGTGGCAATTTGGGGTTAAGAAAGGTATTTTTTTGTTGTGAATAGGACCTGCGGTTGACGATAATCTTACCCGATATCTATACTGCTCCTTTGTGGAGTCAACTATTTATTCCCTTCGGTATTTCAGTAACCATACGACTTAAGGATCTTCAAGAAAAGAGCCTCCTTATCTCTAAAAAAACAGGCAGCGCATATGTAAGACTTCTGGCATTGCGGATGTCCGTGGGCGTTGGAGATTACTTACTATCAAGTGGCCCAAGTCATTTGCTATAAAAAATCACCTGTGGTACCTCTGCATTAAAAAGATAAAATAAGAGTGATACTAATAATAACTAATTGTTAACAAAACACAAACCTACGAATGTAATAAGTTATTGAATACGCAGTCGTCACCTACATTAGATTATAATAATAATAATCATAAAAATAATTATTAATATTAATTATTATTACCTGTAGGAAACTCAATGGCTCCCCGGAAACTTTTCAACACATTACAAGTACATGCAAAGCAATTGTACAAACTGACTACAAACATAGACATGACCAAGTCGCTAATATAATTCACCAGAAATTAGTAAAACAATATCATTTCATTACCGACTTCGAACCCTACTATAAATACAAGCCCCATAATGTGTTGGAAAACATAACGACCAAACTCTACTTAGACAGAACGATCCACACCGACCGAACTATCCACAATAACAGGCCTGATATTACTCTAATAAATAAATCAAATAATACAGGATACATAATTGACATAGCAGTCCCTAATACTCATAACCTCCAGAGTACCATATCTGAAAAACTTACAAATTACATAGAATTAGAAGATGAAATAACTCGTCTCTGGCGTCTACAAAAAGTAATAATAGTACCAATAGTAATATCCTGTACAGGTGTTATACCGATACAATTGCACCAATCATTAAAGACTCTACAGCTACCACCAAACACGTATCAGATAATCCAGAAGGCAGTTATTTTAAACACATGCCGAATAATGAGATTTTTTTTTACAAATAAAATAAGGATTAATTTTATTGTCTCATCGGTAACAACGACATTCGATATGACATTAAATTTTTTATCCATCTGATGTGCTACTTGGCTTGGGCTCGTGTACATCAGTACGACGATGAAAGCCGAGAAAAAAAAAAAGAAGATAATAATAATAATGTCTGGGGACGTATCACGCCACGTTAACCTAGCCCTGTGGTAAGTACCGTAAGGACTTGTGTTATAGGTGTGCGGAAATATATTTAATATTTTCTAAAAGTTTAAGAAATTTTATATGTTTAAGGTTTTTATTATAGAAATACATATAATACATATGTAAACATCCATGACCTAACGCGGGATGCGAACCCTCGACCTTTGGCGTAACATGCGGAACAGCCGCCACGTTACCAATGGAGCCATCCGGAGTATGAAGCAGGAATATTCTATCCATACATTATAAAAAGGAATTGTCAAGATTGGTCTACTTTATAAAAATTATGCGTGGTTTAATGTTAAAGATATTGTTATAAATTCGTCGAATTGACAAAGTCCGTTTCTCCCGTCTGCTAAAAATTCAAACCAATATATTACGCAGCTCCTTGTAACTGCGTAGGAGCTGAAAGAACACACCTGGAATTACACGCACATCATAAAATTTTCACTTTTCTCTGTACATTTTATTTACTGCGCCATAACTAAGGCTCAAGGGAGTAGACATCGCTCAGTTTCTGAGGAAAACCTCTCGTAATCTACATGTGGGGAAGAAACAACGCATGAAACATGTTTAAGGAAAAGGCTTTCGTCTAAGCCGAAAAAACAATAAATATATTCTTGTTCCAATGACATTACATTCTGTGGGCTTAATTTATTACCGGGCGTTATTAAAATTTATGAAGAAATAAAATGTAGTGTTTATTACCTTTTTACGTTGTTTTATTTCGGTTTCAATTTTGTTTACACGTTACTCGGTCTTTGGGAACTTTTGTTTTTATAGCACATAGGGCTGACGAGCTGCTTAGTCACCTGATCACAAGCTAACGTCTATTGACACAATAACACACAGTATTGATTATTTATATAATTGAGACTATTTTTGTAAGAGCCTCAGCTAAGTTGGGCCGGAGCGACAGGGGAGGTACCTCGCGCTGATATGAAACTTCCTTAAAAGTGATGGCTATGCTGGCACGATTTGTAAATATCCGGTGGCCCATTAAGGAGAGGAGGGTATAAAAGCAGCGCGTTTTCATAAAAATTGACCAACTAATCGTTAATCAGTTCATACTATAAAAGAAAATCATCGAATTGGGAATTCGCTTGTACACATTATGTTAGTCTTGATAAACTAATTAGTTTAACCATTCGTAAAGTTAAAGTAAATTTCACTCAGTTTTAAGCTTATTCAACCCTTTTTTATTTTTTAGAATAGGGGCAAACTACCAATCGAAGCCTTTTTACCACTACCGACGCCCTTGAACATCCACATAATTACTATGCTGATGCGTTGCCCTCTTCACCCCAATGGGCCACCGGCCACTCACATATTACACGAAATGAGACACTGAAGATGTCACTTTACGGCGGTACTATGTGAGTTACTCTCACTTTATGTATGAAATTTTGTGATGCAATCGTAAAAATCGCATCTTGTTTCGTTTAACATTTTTTATGTTATCTATGAGTAACAGACGGACGAATTATCGTGTACTACTTACGTGAAATTTAATTATAAGTTTAGTTTAGTTTATGAGGTACCGGTATATACTTTGGAAAGAGCAAGTTCCATGCTACATAGGGGAGGTAGTGCCATGCATGGTGCATGACACTACATAATCGTACGCAACAGAATTTGTCCGGCACGACCGGGGAGGTACATCTAGTTCACTCGATACCACCGTAAAGTGACACCCACGGTGTTGCGTTTCGTGCGGTTTGTGAGTAGCCGGTGGCCCATTGGGGGGTAAAAATGAGGTCAACGCATCGACTTAATCAATGGCGTTGGTAGTCGTTGAATGGTCGTTTCCGGCTCCGATTGGTCGTTTATCCCTTCCCTATACTATATAAAAGAATATATATTTCCCGTAAACAAAATCCTTATACATAAAGTGTAACATGAAAGTATAATAACAAACTTAACTTTACTGGCGAGGTTGAATAGAAAACCAAATTAAAGTTTGACGCAGGACCATAAAACTTATACTCCAGAATTCAAAGTTTATAATTTCCAATTATAAAATTCAATCTAATTTTATTGCGTTTGAAATTTTGTAAGAATACCAACTATTGCTATACAAATCAAGAGTATCTGAGATGATAATAGGCAATTTGTATAGAAATACAAAGGTGGAAGCCTACACTATAGTGATTCACCCCTGCTTCCCGGGATTAGTTGCTTGTTACCTATTAAATTATTCACTTCAACTTCAGAAATCGATCCATCCATGGGTGAAAACCGGATAAATATGCGTTCAGTAGGTTTTGAGAAAATCGATTACATATAGACCTACAACTCTTAGGACTTTGTTTTATAAAAGATGTCGCGCGCTATCACGTGGTTCGAGAGTGGTACGGTGGGAAAGGGTACGATGGGAAATGATACAGTGACATTAAGGAGGTTTCGGAATGGGCACATTTCTAGTACCATTTTTGAGCATCTCATGAGGAAACTAGAGACGCCATTACTCAGTTTGTATAAATATTGAAAACGCTTAGGACATGTAATTGGTAAGTGCCGCAGGGCACTGATGTTCCCGACCATAGTTCAAGCCTTATCATGGCGTTGGGGCCTAGTGGGGTGAACCCAGGCGAAGCCAATTGAACCGAGGGGGATCTTTGGACCCCTCTTATAAGAAGAGAAGGGTTAAAGATCAGGAGGAGGAATCGCTCTCGGTACCCCTCTTATAAGAAGAAGGGACCTAAGAGCAACAGGAGGTAGCGATTTTGCGCACGGGGCAAGGGGAGAGGTTGGAAACCTCACCCCATTGCACTGTCCCAAAGTCGGTGAGATTGTCCTATAGTGCTGGCCAACCCCATCTGTGGTGGTGGAGTTGGTCCCTTAGGGGGCTGACTAGACGTTAACGTGCACTGATGATTATTGTTTCGGGGTACCTCACCAAGGTCAGCGCTGATGGCACTCGCAGTGATTTTTGTGGGTATTCGACAGTATCAAGTGCCACTAGTCCCACACACCAATGGACAACAGCCAGGGCCGGTGAAGGCGCGTAAATGCATTTCCCCGCGTCAACGAAAAAAGGCACTGATGTTAGCTAGTTGTAGTGTAATTATTTCTACCAGACTCGGCCTTGGGCTCTGGTGCGGCTGTACTTAACATCAACGAAGATTTCGGTTACAGTGGCGTTCCGATCCGTCATGACCATTTTCCTATAATAGTTTGTGACATCAGAGTCACATAGGCCTTGATAGAGTGATAATTGAGCAGGCTTAGGTTTGGTATATTTAGGTTTAGTATAATAATGACTAATCATCATTTAATATGCCTTCACGTTTTTTCAGATTCGAAAGTTTCCCGCTATCTATTTTATTAAGCGCTTTACCGTCGTACTCGACTCGGGTTTAGATGCGGAAGGTTATACATATATATATAGGAGATGAAATTTTTAATTTAATTTTTTCTTTTTTTTGCTACCGTTAAAACAACGTAATACGTTTTTGTACAACCAACCAGGGAAAAGTGTCCGGTACTTTAGGCGATTAATTATAATGTAAAGGAATCAAGGGGCTATTTCTGAATGGTTATTACGTTTCAAACAATATTTGGGCATTCCATTTTCAAGGTCGTGACGCAAATATGACGAATAATCCTAGTATGTACATGGCTGACTACATATGTACATGACCGACTACACATGTACATGGCCGACTACACATGTACGTGGTCGACAACATATGTACATGGCCGACTACATATGTACATGGCCGACTACATATGTACATGGCCGACTACACATGTACATGGCCGACTACATTTGTACATGGCCGACTACATACGCACATGGCCGACTGCACATATACATGGCCGACTACATACGCACATGGCCGACTGCACATATACATGGCCGACTACATATGGAGCTGAAAAATACATTTTATACCAATATGTCTATGTACGTTTGTATGTTACAACAAAACTACTTTACGGATTCTATCGCGGTTTATTTTATTATTTAACTAGCGCGACGTTTCAGAAGCTCTAGAGCAACCATGGTCACGGGTGGACTGAGGCTTTCATGATTGCTATAAAGCTTCTGAAACGTGGGGCTAGTTAAAGAATTACCGCGATAACATTCGCAAAAGTAGTTTCATTGTAATTAGTAATATTCGCGTAAACTTACGACATCAAAATGTTTGTATGTCTTGGGTTGGGTTAAATTTTGTTAAGAAGTATCAAAATAAATTAGACTAATGAAGTTATTAATTACTACGCATCGAATCACATTAGAAGATATTTGTGGTCTCTACATATTTATGCGGGCTGCCCAAGCACGGGATGATTAGCACTGCTAAGTTACTAATTAAACTGTATACAGAACTAAATTTAATCTCAGATATAGAATTTAACTTGAGCAATATCTGGAACATCCTCAGCTAGGCTCCACTTCTCTTATTTCAGTTTGTGAATTTCCACGGCATATCCAATTGTAATGAAATTAATTTGCTAACGGTACAATGTCGACGTCAGTGGGAATATTAAATATTATTATGTAAGATATTATAAAGTATACAAAACTATATATATATATACACTTCACCTGTTTAGTAGCAATGCAGGCAATACCTCCTATTGCCTGCATTGCAGTAGAAGCGAATAGCGACATGACCTGGTATTCTAGATCATACTCTACCGTAATAATTTCATGGGTGTTCATGAGTATCGGTAGTCGTTAAAGGGCTCCGATTGCTCATTTACACCCCCCCCCCCGTATTCTATATAAAAAACACCATTCTGTATGGGCTTGCATGGTTTGCATTGACTGGTTGCCTACTAAATGAGTCTGCTGGTGGAGTCGGAATGTCGCCATTTGTTCATTTTGCATAGTATAGGGGATCGGCATTCAAAAGAGGAATCGTAGCATTTTTACGACTACCGACGCCCATTAACATCTGCATAATTCCTATGCCGAAGCGTTGCCCGCTCTCATTTTCCTTGCGGATGCTTAGAAAGTCTGGCTTTTTATTCAATTTTGTCTGGTATATTCAGAAAAGCATTGATCAGATTCACTAACTAATTTTGTCAGCTTTTCAATTCCAGCGGTACGCGATTATTCGCAGGATTTAGTGCATTCGACAATCGATTTAATTCGATGTCTACAAACCAACGTCACAGTAATAACTTTTATTTGCTATCGATACTCAAAATGTTTTCATAAATAGAATATTCAATTATTATTATTGTCCTGCTCGATGTAAATTTCGTGTTCGATTTAATTGGATTATTACGATGATACCATATGAAATTATGTGCATATACCCACGTATGGGTACCATGGATTGATCGGTAAATATAAGTAAACTTCATTACTAACAATTCTAATAACGGATTTAGTTTTGGTAGCCAGTTTACGAATACACTTTATAACACTGGTGATTTCAATAAGAGATAGTGCCGGCTTGAATGGGGAGGTACCCATCGCTCACATAACACCGGGAACCGACAGCGTCGCTGACGCATTTCATGCGGTTTGTGAGCTCTCGGTGACCCATTGGAGGGGAAGAGAAAAAGAAAGTAATGGACCTGTATAGTAATTGTGCGGATGTCTATGGGCATAGGTAGCCAAAAAAAGGGTCGGACTCCCCGTTTGCTCACGTATTATAAAACGTGTCTTACGCAAGTGAATGCATTTGTATGGGCCCGTATTTTGTGTAGTCATCTAATTAAAATAATAAAATGTAATGCATATTAAATTAAAAAAATTGCTATCTGCACATGTTCTCTGTATATTACAATATAAAATACGGCTCCTAAAAAAAGCATGCTTCTGCTTGAAAAAAAGCATGGGATTTTTTTTATTCACGTTTGCCGGGAAATATTAATTATAGACTAGTATGCTAATAGTAAGGACCAGTAAATAAGTTTTGAAACGAACTCCCTACCTGATGAATATCCACATTTCCAGACGTGGTCCTTTTGGCCATGACCCCAATGGGTCAGTTGAGTTTCACCATCAGCGTCATAGACTTCAGCGTAGCCCTTACTTTATGCACGTATCTTGTTAGGTAAAACGGCCCAAAACTTTACGGAATGCAGAACTGTTCTTCTACCAGTCACGAAATGAAGGAAATAAATTTTAATTGACAGATTTGATCGTTGAAGTTCATGAATTTATCTTAATTACAGCGGCGGAATTATTTAATATTTCCACGATGAGCCGCACTCCTAATGACGAAATAATGTTTTGACATTAATGACATTTACTGAGGGGCGCCATCTGCATGTAGGATTGTCAACATGTAGAAACACTTGTAAATGGAGCTTTCGCAACTGGACTATTTTTTATTTAAATAAAATATATGTATGTTTTTTTGGTCCGTTAATAATAGTGCCATGATACAGAACTGCATCCAAAATGGAACGTCTCCAGCCGAACTTTTATAGATATAGAGAAAACCAGATGCCTATGTATATATTGATAGGCTCACTCATCTGTCACTGTGTCGTTACAGATCGCGTCTACTCGATACAAAAACTTAACAAATTAACTTGGCTTTTATAAAAGGCCGGAGAGCTAGTCCCAGTTGGATTTGTTCGTTTTGTCCTTTCTTCTTAAACCAGGGACAAACCTGAGCCCCTGGTTAGTCTATTGGCGATAAAAAATCTGTTAATAAAATTATGTTTTAAATTATTTTTTTTGAGATAGCAATTACTGGGTGTCGCGTGTTAAGACCATTGGCCGCGTGGGGTCCCCAGGTCAGGCAATTGTTATTAAAGGTTTCTCAGATTATTCTGAGCACGCATTACATTGTCAGGGATTGGGATGTGCCCGTAGTAGCCATAGGATTGCCACCTATGCCATCATGGCCGTCAGTAACTTGGATAGTCGTGGGTGTGCTAGTAAACCTACTGGACTTGCATGCTGTGGATGTACTAGCACACCTCAGCCTACCTCATCGGGGATAACAGGCGTGAAGGTACTTTACTTTATAATCTTATATGTAAACATTTCTTCTTTATAATCCAATTTCCTCTGTATAATGTTATATGGAAAACTGGCTGAGCCACGCGTTTTCACCCCCGTAGCAACGGTCCATAATATATAGCATATTATGGACCATAATTGCTGAAAAAGACACACTGAAAAGGCATATAAAAGAGTAAGGGCACTAACATATGCATATTCCGTAGGTATGCGAATCGGCTACTATCTAATTTTCATACCACTAAGTGACAAGGGTTGTTCATCCTTATTTTTTTTTTAATATTTACACGATACAATGACAATAAATTCAATTTATGATATAATAATGTCTATCGGGCAGCTAGTATTAGTAAAGATTTAGCTCTGTTATTGTGTGTTGATAGCGATATCTTAAATAAGTTAAGAATGCAATAAATTTAAAACAATATTTATAACATATCTTAAATATTCTTATCGTTAAAAAAGTATACTTCATAAATATGACTCGTGCTTTTACTTTTATTAAACAAATTGGATATAACACGAGACGGAACATTAATAACGCCAAGCGAGTTAACAATTTTTTTACAATGTTTTAAAAGCGATTAATCCCTATCTTGTTATCTTGAATGAAAAAGATCATCTTCCATTAATCATACGCCATTCATTACTTTTAACGTCGTTTCCGCATGTTTTGCCGAGACTTTGCGGAAAATAACTTACTCTTGTTAATAAAATTTTCAAAGGATTTCTTTTTCTACTTTCTAGGTGATTGATACGAGTTTATTAATTTTAAATTCATTTTGTGGTAGACACTTTTATTTGCTCGTGAAGATGAGTTGAGATTTATTGACGGATAAGTTTTTTTTATTTTCTTGGAGTGTTTTCTCTACTTCTTTTTTATTGACAATAGATGCTAGGGGGTTTCTGGTTTAGTTGGTAATGTGGCGGTTGTGGTTCACGTGTTATGATAATTATAATTTTGTGTTCTAGTTCCAGTCAGGTCACTATGATAATAATATGAAAATTGTATAATAAGATATTTGATTACCTGCTGGCTTAGTTGGTAACGTGGCGGTTAGTTCGTGTATTACGCCAGAGGTCGCGGGTTCGAATACCGCCTAGGTCATGGATGTTTCTATTGTGTGTATTATAAGTATTTCTATAATAAAAATCTTAAATGTATCAAATTTCCTAAATTGGTAAAAATATTACGTATATCTGCCGGTCCGGCTTGGATGCGAGTAGCAGGAGATCGGTCGTCTTGGCGTTCATTGAGAGAGGTCCATGCCCAGCAGTGGATCGATAAGAGCTGACTAAGACGATGATTATGATATTTACGTTGACTAGTGCCTGTAACACAAGTCCCTACGGTGCTTGGCACAGGACTAGAATGACGTGGTGTAATAAGTCCACATGTTATTATATTATTCTTATTATTATTAAGATTATAATAAGAATAATTTTAAAGAATATTAAGTTTATAATGCTAAGTGCCATAAATCTTTCTGATATCAGCACGAGTCTAGACTGCGGCGTATTTTTTGTATACGTATTATTTATTATTGTTCTCAATATTTTATTATAATATTATTTGACAAAAACATTACTTTTCTTAAACAACGTTTAGCTTTACTGATACTTTATAAAAATGAATTAATAAACTGGTGCAGTCTATATGTTAAAGTATTTATGTTACGTGTAGTAGAACAATATTTACAAACTCTAAATTAAAAAGATACACACGGAATTTCGATTCAACTTTAAAAATATGTAACCGTATTGAAAGGTATGGAATTATACACAATACATTCTGGCCAAAAAATGCTCGGCTTGATTATAATACGTGAATACGTAACGTGGAAGACCTTCTATGGAACGTCGTCACTGCAAAATTTAATTTCATTCAGAATTCTTTTTTTACAGACTTTACGGCAAAAGCTTTATTTGGCATTGTCATTAACTATATTGTAATTTCAACGTGTGTAAACTTAGATTCTAAATCATGTTATTTGTATTTGTGTGACTATTCACAAAGACGGCTTTGAGAAATTTAATTAGGTAGACTAGGTTAAAAAAATGTTTGTGACGATAAAGGTAGCTCGGCTTCTTGGAAAGAATTATTTCTATATTGGATATACAAAAATACCAAGACATACAGTCAGCGTTTCAAAGGCAATATAAGATGTATTCACATGTCAAATTTTGCATTTTGTGAAAAAACTTAAAACACATATGTTTCAACTATGCACTTCTTTGAAATTTATTATTATGTAGACATGATTTTAAGTCTTGCTTGTAAGGTTGACTTTGCAAGAGATATGTACAATCACTTACACATGTACAATACTTTAGAATTATTGTCTAGTTCATATTGATTTTGTTTTATGTCAGTTCCTCTGTATAACTACGGATCTTATCACAACAAGGGCGCCCGTCCGAGGGGAATAACAAATCATCGGGGCAACTCGACGACTAGTCAGTCCCGCAAGGGACCGACGCGACCTCTAGACACGGGGTTGTCCCGCATCACAGGACAATCCCACCAACTTTGGATGTGCGAAAGTGCCGCCTCCTTTTCTCTTTTGTCCCCACTTCTTATAACAGTACAAAGAGCGCCCGTCTCCTCCGTTCAATTGGCTTCGTCCAAAGTGTCTGGGTTCACGACAGTCTGCCGTGACCCACCGCCACGACTCGGCTTGAACCATTATATAACAAAAAAAAACCTAACCTAGTTACAGATAACACAAATACGATAAAATTACACAGACGATTTTATACACCTGATTATTGTAATGTTAATTTGGAGCGGTGCTCAACTGTAGCATTTTGTTTTGTTCAGGCGAGTATTTGAAAAGGAATTTTTGATAAAGCCTCGTTATGAACCTCGTTATACGCTCATATGAATTCAAATAATGGACCTAATGTTTTGGGTTATTTTTTTGCATAAACCTTTTGGCTTTTCTTTTATTTTTGCATCACATTAATTAGTATTTATTAGTTCAACTTATATACACAAATCGGTACCTATAACTTATCTAAAAAAAAAAAATGTCATTTGCTGATCCTAACTTAGATGAGTTGAGCATAAGTAATATTTGTGGATTTATCACTCCACGTTAGCCTTGCCCTGTGTAAAGTAGCGTAAGGACTTCTGTTACAGGTAACATATTTAATATTATACTTAAACTTAAGAAATGTTATATATTTAAGATTTCAATATATATATATATATATATAAAATTGCACCGCACCGCACCTGCGATATCTGGCGGAGCACGCGGAATAACTGCCACGTTACCAACTGAGCCAGTCGGTCGTCTTTATTGAATTGAAATTAAGTCTCTTTAAATCATAAAAGCGTTACGGCTACTTTTACAAGCGATGCTTCATATAACAGTTAAATGGCGATAATTGGAAAATATACTTTTTATAACGTGTATAATGTTACCAGTGAGTACTATTTATTAATGAAACAAATCTTTTCTCATTTGTTTTTATGGAATAGGGAGAAAACGAGCAATCATTGCCTTTTTACTACTACCGACTCCCATGAACATCTACATAATTACTATGCCTTGCCTCCTTCTACCCTAAGGCCACCGGCTACTCACAAACCGTATGGAACGCGACACACATGATGTCACTTTACGGCGGTATTATGTGAGCGATGGGTACCTACCCGGTTGTGCCGGTACAATTCCGTTGCATAGGAGGAGGTAGTGCCATGCATGGTGCATGACAATACATGGTAGATGTGGCCCAATTACTAGTTTCCTATCATATGCCATAAAAAAAACGTTAACAACTATCCGACATAAAGTGTAAGTTTAAGAGGTAGTCCATGCTGCATAGCAGCGGAATTGGCCGGCACGACCTGGCAGATGCCTCGCGCTCCCATGATACCGGCGTAAAGTGATATCTTCAGTGTAGCATTTCATGTGGTTTGTGAGTATCCGGTGGCCCATTGCGGCGAGAGAAAGGAATGAAGGCGACGCATCAGCACAGTAATTATGTGGATGTTCATGGACGTTGGTAGTGTAGAAAGGCTCAGATTGTTCCTTTAGATTATAAAAAATCAAATTTTAGAAATATTTGTCAAAAATGAATATGCTAATTTGAATAAATGTCAACAACCTTAGTGAAATGCTCAAAAGTGTGACAACAGATCCTGGAGCGTTAAATGAACGTTTGCATTCGCCCTCATGTGATTGCAAATTGGATCCAGCTGATATCGTCTGTCATAGACAAGCTTTATGCTAATTGGAAAACGTAAATCAATTTCTTGCTCTCAAAGCTGATGTTTGGCAAACATTTGATGACAGAATATATCTGCACAAAAGTGAATAGCTGAACAAAACAAGAAGGGAAACAAACGAGTGAAATGAAAAAAATACGAAGAAAGGGTTTAATAATGAACTAAATCTTACGGTTTTAAAACTGAAAATGATAATATTTAAATAAAACTATTATTCATAAATAAAAAAATACGTTTTAATAATGATACGAATATAACATTGAAATTTTTAAAATCAAAAGCATATTGCTTGCTAAGAAAAGAAAGTTATAAATTCAAATAAAGGTATAAACAGCGTATCTCTAATACCATCGACGCTATAACAGATAAGAAATATAAAGTAAAGTGATATACAAATCGGAGCTTTTAACTGAATTTGAGCCGAGAGTTGTTCGAAATGTGGCATACGCCGTTGAATGAAACAAAGTTCGGTGAACTGTCGATATTGGACGCATTGGCTTGTAAAGGAAAAGTTATAATACACTGGCTCCAATAGTTTCGTGCAGGTTATGACAGCGTTTTATTTACGTTCTAGTTATTTTGTACTTCACATATCATCACTTTATTTATTACCATTTCTATGTTATTATATTTGTTTCACAGTACAGTTTATTTTTACTATATTTTATATACAAACCTGTAAAGCTTCTAATTACTGCGACTACCTTAAAGTAATATAAAAGCTCGAAAATGGGGCCCAGGGTTGCAAAAATGTAATGTAACTGTTTATTTTTTAAATATGAAAGGTAAATAATGTTATAAGTACCTGGATGTCAGTGTCATGCTCTGTATATTCTAGTACATCACGTTTTTATGGTATTCTATTTACTTATAACTATGCAACTACAGTTTTTCTCACAAAAAGAAGGAACTCGAAAAATGAGAAAAATTAAAGAAACATTCTGACCGAGTTTAGAACCCTGATTTCCTGCGTTTATAGCCGCACGATTCCCTGACCGAGCCATACTAATATCGTAAACAGTGGCGAGACTTGGCTTCGTGTTCTAATGATATTGTATTAAGTTTCTATTCAATGAAAACACTGTTACAGCAATAATGTTTTTCAAACGTAAACGTTTTGTGTGTATGTATGCACATCTCTGTATACCCGGCTACAGCTTGACAGGCCTGACGGATTTAAGGCGGTGTGGTACGATTTAAGCAGCACATTTTTTTATTTTTTGTTTCAAATTGTATCAATTGTCAAGTTTTGAGAGCTGTTTCTACAAATTTATTGTGATAAAATAAACTCGCGGTAGACTGTTAAAATTCATTGTT
>JAFELO010002259.1:62484-84934 GCA_017140195.1 Eumaeus atala
CAGCTGGTAATTTTCCCTAAAATGCGCAGGGTGCAGGCCATAACACTTTGCAAAATTACTTTCAAACCACTTAGGTATTATGAATAACAGAGTTAAGCACTTTTTTGATACTTTTTAAACTTAACTAATATATTTTAATAGAATATAATTTGCATTTTTTTCCTGCAATATCTCCATTGCGATGGAACAGCAGTCAGACACGACCGGAGAGAAACTCAGACAACTCACACATAGCACTAAACGCAAAAGCAAAGCTGTCACTTTTTTCAGCGTGAACGTCTCTGCCTACTGAGGTATTAGAAGCAACTGACATAAAGATGTGTTGTTGTTGTACTTATTATGTACCTAGTCATCATTCATCATCATTATCAGCCCTTATCGGTCCACTGCTGGACACAGGCCTCATTCAATGAACGCCAAGACGATCGATCTCCTGCTACTCGCATCCATCCTGGACCGGCTTCTGCACGGATATCATCTTCTCACCTGGTGGAAGGTCGACAAACGCTTCTTTTTAGCCAAAACGCGGCCTCTACTCCAGAACCTTACTGGCCCGTCTTCCATCTGATCTTCTGAGTGTGTGACCAGCCCTTCGCTACTTCAGTGAGCTTATTCTTCGCGTGATATCGTAAACTTTAGTTCTCTGCCTTTTGACTTTCTGCACGAATTCTGCCGGACAGAGAAGCACCCAACATAGCACGTTCAATAGCCCATTGAGCCCGTAAATAAAGACGCCATGTTTCGGCCCCATGGGTCATCACATGGAAATCGCATTGGTTGAGGACTTTGTCTTCAAGCTCTGCGGTATAGGCGACGTGAGAATGTGAGAATGTACCTAGCCGCATAGAGTTAATAGAAGACGGAAAAGGGGAGAATTGTTCGGTATTTAAATAATGAATAAGCAATCATATTGTTGTACCATTAACAAATTTTTTAAACTTATTTATTCATACAAACAAACATTCTTACATAACACAATTATCTGAAAAATGTTATAGCTATAGATAAACAGTTTCCAATTTTTATAACATTCATTTTTATTTTATTTGCTCAAAAGTATGTTAACAAAAATTAGTTTCACATAAAATTGATATTGATACATACGTTCATTACGGAGATTATGTATCATTTTAAAAGTAAATCTTTAAAAACGGTTTTGTAACTAAGATATTTTTAAAACGTGATGGAATCCGTTGAATAGACATAATAATACATTGACGGTAGTTGCGTTTTTTATTTTCTTTAAATGTTTAATACCAAATAACTATAATTTCAGAAACTTTTCAAATTTTTTTTAAAAAAGCGCCACACACGTGAATCCAAAAAGGTCCAAATACAAGGTGTATTATAAAATAATAGGTATATATTAAAAAGATCTCGTGTATTCATACGCTTAACAGTATACAATACTCCCTGGTATGTCATTAATCACAATATGTAAATTTTGCGAAACAAGAATGTGCACTTACTTTTTGGTTTATTAGTATACTGAATGGCCCCCGTTTGTGATGCAAAATTTGGATTCAAACGACTCACGTTATATAGTTAAGTTTTAGTGCGATTTTTGCAATTAACACATGTGACAAAGGACAAAGAATTTACATTTTTATTACCCTGGTATCTTTATAACGAGATTGAATAAAACATGAACATTTTGTAATCAAGATTTTTCACGGCACATATATGCACGGTAGTCTACTCTCTAACATTAATTAAAAGGCGACCTGCTGCATGCAGGCTTCCATCAAAATGGAAGTCTTGCATTTCGCTGCTGCTGGTTATCATGACTTTGTTTCGAGTGGTTGCATATCCAAAGGTACGTCTGCCTTAAGGTGTTATCGGTAGTATAGTAGTCATCATTACAAGCTTTTATATGTCCCCTGCTGGACATAGGCCTCTTTCAATGAACATCTAATGACCGATCTTCTGCTAATCGCATCCATCCTGGACCGGCTACTGCACGGAAATCGTCTTCCCACCTGGTGAACGGTCGACCAACACTTCGTTTTCCTAAACGCGGCTTCTACTCGAGAACCTTACTGCCCCATCTGTCATCGCTTCTTCTGAGTGTGTGACCAGCCCATTGCCACTTTAGCGAGCTTAGTATAATAATATTATTAATTTACGGATAAAGCGGCTATCTCTAATGAGTAGACCTATCAGTGTAACGCATGTTAGAGTGCACTAGTGCTAGCAGGCAAACCGGAATTTTTGTGGTCATTACCCTATGGTGATTATTTTTGGGACCGAAAAGGGGGAAGCGGTCCCCCTCCCCACACTAGTGGGACCGGAAGCCGTGATCATAATTTAATTTTTATTTTTAGAGCTGTCTAAGATCGCGTTTTATTATTTCTACATTTATCTAAGCTCACGACTTACGGATTCGAACCCGGGCTCGTTTCCGTAAGCGGTGTGTGAGTTTGTCATTCTGTCAGTCATATGTCACAGCAATACTGTGTCACTATATGTGAGATTTCAACGCTCGACCGGTACGAGCGGTGTTCATTGTATTGGTTCTAGCAGGAGAAAATGCATTTACGCACCATCCAGCCGACGCAAGGGGGCCTGAAGTGTGTGTCTGGCTCAGGTCGTGAAGCGATAGCAACTACCGACTAAAACCTGCTATCCATAGGTTGACCCTATTTTACAACGGATGTTTGTCTGGGTGTGTTTTTGCTTGCGTGTAAGGGTGGACGTAACAACTGCTACGGCTATCGCGTCGTCGGCGTCTTGCAATACGTGCTTCGGCCGACGATATCGAGAATCGGTTATTATAACATTCTTTTTTATAAGATTATTTGGGTGATTCAGGGCCCTATCGAAGAACTTTTGGGAAAGCTCTTTAAAGTGGCCCTTAATCGAGGTCAGTTTAAAGTCACAGTGTAAATCGATATCGCGTACGTAGCAGGGGCAACCAGTAGCCGTACGCAGGAATCTGTTTTACAGTTTCTGCAAACGTTGTATTTGTTGGGGCGATATGTGCGCGAATGCGGCACTGCAATACGACATAATCGGTCGAATGCATGCGATACACAAAGTGAGCTTATGTCTATTCGCCATTTTGCTCCTTTTTTTTCGTTTATCAGAGGATAGAGTTTGAACAGTATGTATTGCGCCTTTTTTGTCACTCTATCGATGTGATTCCGGAAGTCCATCGATCTGTCCAGTGTGACGCCGAGATATTTGACCGTCTCCGCTCTAGGAATGTCGTTCCCGAAGAGCAAGATAGGGGCCATCTTGTTCTTTTTCTTTTCACGCTCTCCTGTCGCGCGTGATCTGGTTCAGGTGAAGAGTATTGACTTACTCTTTTCCGCGTTCACCTCTATTCTCCATTTCAGGAACCATTCGCCGAGGTCGGTGACGGCCCTTTGGAGTAGTCTGACTCCCTGTCTGGGAACGTTCCTTATGTACAGTGCGGTGTCATTCGCGAACATCGCCAGCTGTACGCTGGGGTGTCGCGGTAGGTCGCTTGTGTACAGGTTGTAGAGGGTTGGGGATAGTACAGAGCCTCGCGGAACCCCGGCTCTGACTGGGTGGGGGGAGGATAGTGTGCCTTCCACTCTGAATCGGAACCGCCTATTCTCTAGGTAGCTGTTTATAATCAGAATCAGAACTGCCTGATAGACACCAGTCTATCAGGCAGTTCTAATCGGTATAGCTTGTAGATAAGGCCCTGGTGCCAGACCTTGTCGAACGCCTTTGCTACGTCGAAGAACACAGCACACGTGCCGTGGGGATTTCTTCTGTGTAGTCCCGTAAGTACATATTCCGTGAGGCGGTGTACCTGTTGGGGGCAGCTGTGACTATTACGAAAAGCAAACTGTTCGACCATGAACAGGTTTCTCTCTCGTATCACGGTTTTTGAGCATGCGAGGATAATCCTTTCGTATATTTTCGCTAGCGAGCTTACAAGACTTATAGGTCGATAGCTAGTCGGCTCCGCCCGGGACTACTGTCGCTTCAGTAGACAGAACTTATATATGGATTGGAAGGGGTAGTGCCATGCCCCATAGGAGGAGGTAGTGCCATGCATAGTGCATGATACTACATCCTCCTATGCAACGGAATTGAGCAGGCACGACCGGGAAGGTAGGTGTGTGTCGCATTATTATAGGTGTGTGTGCGGCTTGTGTGTAGCCGGTGGCCCGATTACGAATTTTATCAAGCATTATATTTCACTCATCTTGCCAGGACTACACTCCCATACGCCATGAGCAATTGCAGAGAGGTGATGTCATTAATTGAAAACTAAAAAGTTAGCTTTTAAAGTTGCCGTGGCCAATTAGAAACTGGCCAATGCTATGATCAAATTCTATCCAGTGTTTCGATAGCCGATCCTGCACACATGGTAGAAGTTATGTAAATGCCGTCCTTTACTTGCTTTAGAACATCACGCAGGCGTGAATGGCAGGCCACTCATTAATTTTGTTCTTGGTAGTAATACTTATAGGACTAAATAGTTTCGTAACCTTCTATTTGTTGGGGACTTAAGAAGTTTGGATGAGAGAGGTTTCTCAAGTTACTCGTATAATGCATGGCCGTGGAATTGATGGCGTTGAATTTCTAGGTACACTGATAAAACGCCGGTAAGTACTGGCAATGTGTCCGTACCAACGGTGCGGTAGGCTTAACATAAAAATACATATTAAGGCAAGTCTTTCAGTTTGTAATACGTTACGTCGTGCCGCACCTATAGTAGATCTGTCTGCCCACACCGGTACCCCGTAGTATATGCTTCCAAGATACGTTCCATTATATATTATTATTTTTAAAGTCTTAAATAACAGACTCCAAATTGATGCCGATAAGTTAGTGACAGAACGTAGAGACGGCAGATTTTACTTTCATAATTGCTCATTTAGGCCCAAATGATATTACCATCTTCGACTTCGTGTGGTGTGTCCGGTGGTACGGATTCTAGAAGCAGAAATACTTTCTTTGATAATGCTGATAACAATTAAGAGATAGAGCACCAAACACGCCACTATGCTTTAAGAGCATGCATGTCTCAAATGTAGCAAGGCTCGTAAAAATTATTATTGTTACCTACTCGAAATGTTAACATGCACGGAGCATCATAAATACGATATCATCCAGAATTATCTCCAAACGTTACTGCCAAAGCGATGTATTAGGGAAATAGGACCACTTTTATGTTTGCCGAGAGGAAATTTAATAGCCATTTCTCGTAAATAGTTCTGGTGTAACAGTGTACAAATATTTTATGGTCTGACAGAGCAAAGGGAAATTACTAAGTGAAGTTGTTGCTCGAAAGTTATTGAGTTTTCTGGTTAGTAAATACTTACAGGCAACTTTAATATTATACAAATGGACGTTGAAATGGTGTCTTAAAAGGCAAATGTAAATTGTTAAAACTCTTAACATTAAGGAGCTTTTAAGTTTAAGTTTTAAATCTGATTCTAACTTCTATTTTTATTCACGATTTAAATTATAGTTTGAAGTAATAATAATCGCGCTTAAATAATATTCAATACCATTCTTATTCAAATTTATTTCGAGTATCAACAATTTTATGATTATCTACTAAATGAAAATACAAAACCATAACTTTAATACGTAGAAGATATTATCTATGCATATATATTCTCAGGTGAGTAATTCATTCACAAGACGCCTATTATTTTAGATTAAACTTAACATCCATAGATGTTGCAACTTAAATATTTCAACTATGCGTTATAGCATAGATAATTGTGTTATCTATGCTTAATTAAATGATATTTTATTTTTTCACATCGGTATCCGAAATGAATATTTTAACTGACTATAAATATTTTATTAAATTTGCTACCATTAAAAGTATTGGACTATAGTTTTATTTATATGCCTAAATAAATATTTTATATGAGTATTTCCGTTTACCTTTTGTTACATACAAAGACTTGGGGGACAAAAGAGACGACAGCAAAACTTTATTTGTGGCTATGCTGTCGTGCTTCGTGCGATTGGCGACTAGCCAGTGGCCTAGTGGGCGGGTAGTGTAAAAGGGGGCGACGATGTTGATGGGTATCTGTAATTATGAAATGGCTCCGATTGTTCGAGTTGATTGAAGTTTTGTAATGATCAATTGGATGTGATGACGCCGTTTGATTTTGTACTTATCTAACGGGTTTTAACGCGATACTTTAAATACTTCTTTATTTTTGCCCTGGAAACTCTCTGCTCGTGAACACGGCTGGTGTAACCCGGTCGAAACGTCGAGCAAGGTATTTACAAAAACTTTGCCAGTACCTTGTAAGAACTATTTTAAGTATAGCGTTAAAACCCGTTAGATAACTTCAAAATATGTAACAAACATGAAAGTCTCAAACAATGATGTATGATTTTGCGAGTGTGTCTTTGCGTGTGTGTAAAATAACTACACTCATATGCTCACTACACGTAAGGGATAGTCCTACAGTCTTCTGTTTGTAAGGTACCTCAAAGCCGTTCCACAGTTCGCCTTATAACAGTCACAAGTGTGTGTGATATTAACAGTTTTTACAATTTAAACATAATACATTTGGATTGGGTCATCCAAACGATTTTAAGGTTATTTAAGATGTAAGAGAATAAGTCATTAAACTATATAACTACTTATTTTTAACGTTCTACGGAACTCATCCTTGAGTTGCATGTAAAACTGTTGTAAATAATTAGTATTGAAAAAGAACTTACGCATACGATAACTAGTTGCGGCTAATATATAATTACAATAGACGTAAGAACGATAGAAAGAAGATATATAAACTCCCATTTCCCAGCAGTGGGATTCAGAAGAGTGGATTATGTAACTACCGTCTATACTGCCATCCATCGTTATAGCGTTAATTTAAGCAAGGGTCGCTTATCCGTACATAATCCCATAGGGACTTACGAATTTCCCATGTGATATATCTGCGTAATAAACGGATCGAATGAACCGGATTGGATTTTATAACCGGTTCTACGGATATTGAAGGATCGACCGAAGTTGAATCGGTTTAATCCGCGTCACGGTTTATTTATTCAAAGCGGTCCCGTAAAAATGTAATGAAAACGATAATGGGTTTCAATTTAAAGTTTAAGTGTTTTTTTAAGGTATGATTAAGGAGCATTGCATTTTACTTCTGGTTACAAACACTTTCTACTATTTTTATAACATGAATAGATTTTTTTCCAACGCGGGGATAATCTTTTATGAGCTGTCCCTGATTATGGACCGGTGTAGTGTGCCAGATTCCGGCCTTCGTAAGGGACTACTAGATAAATTAACAAGAGTGCTAACAGCCATCTTTGTTGAGATACCCCTTGGTATATCGTTTTATCTCTGAAAGAGGTTCCGGCCAGCAAACCAAATAAGGTTTATTAATAAAGCTTACAGTGGATATAACGGATGTACATAATAACAAACGAATAAGAATTATAATAAATAAGTAATGTAATATAAATATATACATATACATAGTAAAAAATATTATAATTAAAGGTGAAAAGTAATGCTTCTTCACCCGGTATTTGAAAGCCCAACCGATGATCTCTGCTACATATCAGTGAGAAGATCATTACAAAACCGGGCTGTACGAATTGAAAGTGAGTTTGCGTAAAGTGAAGTGTTATGAGAAGGTATATTTAGTCTGGCCACTAATAGAGCAAAAAATTAAAATTAGATAATATTACATTTCAATTTGGAATCTGTCATTTTTATACAATTGTCCATTGCATTTTCTTATTTTGGTGTCAATACATTGTACAATAGTTTGTGATACTAAAATGGAGTGGGACAAAAAGAGTACAGAATCGCTGTGATTGCATTACACAAAGTGGGTATGGAGCCAAGTGCAATTTTTAAAACTCTCCATATACTTAGTATTAGTCAAATGTTTTTGTGCCGGGATATTATCAAGTACAATGTGACTTCATCTGTTTGTGGAGGAAAAAAACCTGGCATTCCGCGTAGTGTTCACACGAAAAAGGTGGTAAAGTAGGGGCAAGTATTCGAAGAAATCATGCCCGAAAATTTTATATAAAGCCAAAGATTTTATCTGGTGAAATGAAGATAGCACCTAGAATAGGTGAAACGAAGGTCGCACATGTGGCGTATTTAAAGAGATGATGTAGGACTTGCAGCCTATAAGAGACGCACTGGTCATTTCCTGGCTGATAAGTTGAAGATGAATAGGGTGTCAAAATCAAAACGAGTACTAGAGTATGATGAGTAGTGATGATAGAGAGAGAAATATTCTATCTCTATTCTGTACAATTGAAGTGAACAAAATATCAAAAACAGTTTCGTATTATGAAAAAGCTCTGAATTTTCTTATATTTGCTTTAATAATAAGCAAACAACCCCCATGTTTAATATATTATCAACGAAAATTTTTTTTTGCGTGAAAATATTTTCATTTATTGTATCAAGATTTTTTTGTGATTTAAAGTTTCAATATATTTATTTAATCTACATACGTGATAATGCACGCATTCACATTGTAGATGAACCCATCTTCGTGGCTTTTAACTGCTACTTCATTCACCAGATTTATCCTATCCTCTTAACTTCTCTGTCTTTCCCGAACCAGAAAATAATTCAAGTTGGTAAACATTTTTCCAAAAATTAAGAGGTTATAGTTGCTTGTTTCAAACGGTTAGACGAAGGTTTTTCTAAAACGGATATCTAAGCTTCACTCAATCAAAAAGGTCAATAAAAGAAGTGTTTTAACATTGAAGGAGAATATGCCAATATTCTCCTCCAATCCAAACAAGAAAAATTCTGTTGTTTCATTGAGTGTTAGGTTAAGAAATTTTCTTATAACGCTCGAATAATATGCATTACATCGATTTTATTATTTTAATAAGTAAAATTAGTTTTTATGTATGCTAAATAATTTTCGAGCATGCAAGTTTGCTCGTAATATTTTCTTTCACTAGGAAACATATGATTTAAAAACAAAACAATTTCCTAATGTACATGGAAGTTGAATTCCTAAGTTTTTATTTAGGGAGATCCACTTCAATTCATACCATGTTTCAGTTTACTGTTGTCCAGACGTTGATTGCTTTGCCTCCTCACCTCCGATAGGCCACCGGAAACTCAGCCAGTGGCAACAGATTCATGCGAGCGTCACTTCGGCCGTTTCAGCCAAATTCGTATGCTATTCTAACATCTGTCTTTTAGTAGTTTTACAAAGAGAAATTGGGATAGCAATATCCGCGCGTACTACACAGTCAATAGTATTCGTCCGGGTAGCCATTTCTTATTCTAGCACAAATTAACTTATTGACAAAACGCCAAATTCAGCTTTGCACCAAATGGACACTTTGTACATAAGTCCACTGCATTGACAACGTGTATAAAAACAGTCGCAGCGCCAAGCCGACCATTGTAGTTCAACGGTAGATGGCGTTATTTTCGACATTTGTCAAATATTCATAATGCGGGTATTTGGATGTTTTAAAATGCGCCGAAAAGTTACCTTTACCCAAATTTTTATACTTCTATACATATTATAAAACAAAGTACCCAAAACCTGTCTGTTTGTATGTGATCAATTTTATCAAAATCTAGTGAACGAATGCTCATGTCGTCTTCACTCACGGGTAGAGCGATTACCGATAAGTGCATAATTTAATTTTAAAACGGGGTAGTACCTGGTTTCATAGTGATGGCTGTGATATCACGCTTCGTGCGGTCTTATTGGAGTTTCGAATGACTTATTGGAGGGCAGAGGGAAAAGAGGGCAGCTCATTTTCGCAGTAATTTTATGGGCGTCAGAAGTCATTAAAGGGAGCCGACTGCTATATTTATCATGAAGTGCAGTCGACATGACTGCCGATAGAAATGAATACTTAAAGTTGTATTGTCACCGTAAATTATTCGAAGTGAAGCGAGCGCCATGGTCTATGCTCAACCAAGTGCGATAGACGTTATAACACAATAGTTTTTATACATTTTTTTCTTTCTCTTTATTATAGCGGTTAAAATACATAATATATGTTTTTACGGGCTATTGTGGCTTGTAACAGCTAGTTTAGCAAGTTTGTACATCTTATACCGCTCTATTTTAACATGTTAGTTTTGAGCATAATGATATTCTGTCAATATCTGGAGGATATCTGTGAGGTTTAGCCCCGAACTAGGAAGCGTAATGAGTTACAGGTACTAGGCAACGGAAATATATTATGCATTAAAGACTTTATTATAGAAATACATAAGAACATATTATGCTATGGACACCCATGACCTAAGCGGGGTTCGAACCCCACGAATTATGGCGTAACACGAGGATTAACCGCCACGTTGCCGACTGAGCCAGTCGGTCATTCTATCACAACATAAATATAAGGAGATCATTTTAGCGTAGTTCTCTAATAATATTATCATAGACAAGCATAACAGTGCCGATATGTATTTCCAATTCTCTTTGTTTAGTATCAAATGGTTACCGGCATTCAGGGTTCGATTACTAACTATGTCTGTTCGGCCGTTATTGAACGTTATCACACGAGCGGAAGTATTAATTATCGGATATATTTTGATGCCCTCTCACATATGTTACTCGTGACATTTTTATGTTTTTATCTTGTGCTATTGCAACGACTGAGTCATGTAGATCCAATAGCCCATTGTAGGTGAGAAGAGAAGAATGATAACACGTGTCCATAAGAATTATATGGATGTCTACTGCCTCTTTGTGCTAAAAAACAACTGTTGATTATACAATTATGTGGACATCTATGGGCGTTGGTGGTTGTCAAAAGACGGGTAAAGTGCTATTAACTCTTTATACTTAAACATAAATACTTATTTTACAGTAAAAAGTTGATGTTTTAGTATAGATATGTTTTAGTGTTTGTAACAATTATGTGGATATCCACGGGCATCATCAAAATTCTCTCACTACAATATTAACCCTTTGCACTATCACAATACTGGTTGTACGGTGTTTGTATTTAGTCTAACTAAACTATTCTAATTTTACCATCGACAAGTTCTTGGTGTCATTTTACCCGACTGCAACAGAAGGAGGACAATGCTTTTGGAGTGTATGTATTGTAGATTTGTATGTTCCGTGTAACTAACGACCCGGTAGGTTTGATGGACTTTCACGTAAAATATCGTTTGAGTCGTTGCAAGCACGCGCGTTATTGAATATACACTAACATAATAAAGAGTTGTTTGTTTCTGTTTCTTCTTCATAGAATAGGAGGGCAAACGAGAAGTCGAGCCTTTTTACGACTACCAACGCCCATGAACATCTACATAGATACCATGCCGGTGCGTTGTCTCCCTCCAGTGGGCAACCGACTACTCACAAACCGCACCAAACGCGACACTGAAGATGTCACTTTACGACGGTAATATGTGAGCGAGAGTTACCTCCCCGGTCGTTGTGACCCCATTCATTTGCAGAGAAGGATGTAGTGTCAAGCACTACGCAAAGCACTACCCACTCCGATGCGGCATGGCACTACATATTCTTAAATTCTTGTATTTTATGTTACTATCTTTTATTAAAAGATTTTAGTCGACATCATTAATACGCTCGGCTTGTCTATGGAATTCTGTGTTTTGTGGAAAATGTTCTCTCAGCCCTTATCGGTCCACTGCTGGACGTAGGCCTCTCTCAATGAACTCCAAGACGTCCGACCTCCTGCAAAAAATGTTATCATAGAGGAATATTATAATTGCATGCATTGAAGTCACTGTTAAATATTTATCTAAAACAAGTTTAAGGATTTATCTATTCCTGAAGTTAGGATGCGTAGAAGAGCTGATCTATTTCAGTATTGATACATAATTTTTGTATTTATTATTGGCAATGAGTATTTAATTAGTATTACATGCCTAAAATTGTGTTACAAAAAAAAATTGCCATTATATTCTTTTTTTACTTCTTTTCATCATCATTCACAAATTTAAGAAATAGTGTTTTTCTTTTAGACTACATATTTAAGAGGATAAGGCCGGGGTTGATGAACAAATCCTACATTGTGGAAAAAATCTAAAGATAGAAATGAAAAGAATATTTTAAAAACTTACAACATTCCAAATGAACGATTGTGGAACGTTTTTATTCGTACAAAAAAACCTTTTTAAAAGCCACAATGAAGCCAGAATTAGTCGGCACTGCATCGCTTGGACGGTGACAATTGACAGAAATCGCGACCTCATTTAGCCTTTATGTCCTTAATTTGCTCCGATTACCCAAGAATGGAGGAAAAAAGAACATTTCCTGTGCCTTTGTGGACAATTCAACTAAATTTGCGCACTCTTGATAACCTGCTCGGGTGTGTCAAAATTTGTAACGAGAATTTCTGTTAAGTATCACGGCGAATAAACTTATCGCCACGAATTTTGTTTTTTTTTCCTACGAATAGTAGGGATAAATAACCCTCCTCGCACATATCAGGGAGAAGTACATTACGTTATAAAAATGACGAAAATATCTTCTCTCACCGAATGTACAATGCCACGCTTAGAGAGTAAGGGAATAAATTAAAACCTGTCATTAGTGTAGTGAAAAATTACTACATTTCATCACTTTAACCCCCATTGTCGTGGAATTTGTAAAATGCTTCCCTTCGTACAGATCCAACTGTTCCACCTCTCCAAGAATGAAAGTTTCCTAAGTAACCTGATGAAAATGTAACACCCAAAACGCGACGGCGCGGGAACTACATTTAATACCACTATTAGTGGAGACATAAGCTTTCTTCGTTATTCTCGTCTAAATAGTTTCCGATATAGCTGTAAGTCTTAGTAAAATGTAGTGCCGTGCCGCATTGCTGCCGAATTATGCTGGCAATGTGGGACTTTTCGCTCACATGATATAGACGTACAGCGACGTTTATGGTCTCGTACATCGTGCAGTTTGTGAATAGCACCTACAAAACCACTGATTCAGATGTTAACCGTCGTCGGTTTTGATGTTTGCCAGAAGAAAACAAAACCTCTATAATTTCTCTAATCATCATATAATCTACTAAACTAACACAACTCTCTGAGTTACTGAATACGCGCTGAGGAACTAAAATCCAAATCAGATCACCAGTTGAAGCAGTTAGAATCTAATTACACATGTTGCGCCATTGCACAGAGGTTTATTTTTTTAATTACAAGGACTAGGACGGGTGAATACATCCATTGGGGTCGTGGTCCCATTCCTGAGTAAGCGCTTCATTAAGCAGAATAATAAATAACTGTTAAGAGTTGTGTCATTAGAAGTATAAAGCATAATGTATTATGAGTTCCCCTTTTTTATGGTGATAATAATCAACTTTGGTCACATTCTACCAATGCGTTACTGTAATTATACTGAAAAGTTTGTTTTACTTTTTGTATTTCATAGTTGTTGTACATTCACATTGTTAGCACTTGAATAAATAAATAAATTTATATACTCTTTCCATAAATAGGTTATTCGTCACTTTACGTTTACTACCGGCTTCGACTAATCATTATCAGTATATAAATTATTTATTTATTCAAGTGTGAACATGAATTTCCATCAAGGTGTGACAATACATTCAATCAACTATATTTATATTGTGTTAATGCGTTACGTTCGGGTGATATTTGCAGCGCTGTGTAACCATCCTTGGTGATGGTATCATGGTTAGAAATATTACGTGTATAATGGTAAATTTTAACACAGCACAGAGATACACTCTCTTTGTCTATGGGGCTCATACAGGATATATGTACCTGACATAGGCATCAGCTGTCACAGCTGTCATCACAAGACAGACTGTATAAATCAATTGACATACATACAACAATAGTTTGTGGTAGTACCATTCTACATTGCACCAAATTGGGCTGTCATTGAGGGAGGTAAATCGCCCACATGACACCATGTCACGCTAAGTGACTATGCTGTAAATGAGATACGAAGGGCCCATTGGAAGGGGAGAGGGGGGAACGGTGACATGCCTGCATATCGATATAATAATCTTTTTATATATAAAAGAAAGTCTTTGTAAGAGGTAGTACCATGCTTCATAGGAGGATGTTGTGCCATGTACGGTGCATGGCACTACATTCTCCTACACAACGGCATGGAGCGGCACGACCGAGGAGGTATCACTCACTCACGATGTAGTTCTCATCCATGGATAGAGCAGTTTCCGAGGAAGGTTTTGAAGTAGAATTTGACCTCCATTATTCATGGGCGAACCCGTGGCGGATGGATAATTTAGCAATATAATACTAACATCATTCGAGAAGGCTATACATGAATTCCAAGCCTTTGAAAATCGAAACCATTACTGTTTATCTTATACCGATCTAAAGCAAGTTAAATCTCTCACAAATACTGCCTATCCATCACTTGGTATTTTGACAAAAATAATCCACAAAATACGTTCCAAACAGTTTAGTGTAACACGACTAAAAATTCCAGTAGCAAAGATTGATAGAGGAATTTCAGTTGTTGCTTATCCGGGATCACTTATCCTTACTAAATTCAGATAAAGGAGTAATATTGTGGACTGCGGAGCATACAAGATTTATGAGAAGTAGCTAAGTTATTCGTACACCAACCACGTACAGAACTTTGTAGCGAATATCAAATAATCTGGAATGTTCAATGTTTTATGTATTTTTTTTAAAGCTATGGATTTTACAACTTACAGCTTTTAATATTTATTAATGAGATGAGCGAACAAGGGTCGGTAATGTTACCACTTATTGATACAGACTTTGTAGCGAATATCAAATAATATGGAATGTTCAATGTTTTATGTATGATGTAAATTTTGCTCAAGTATCAAGAATAATAAACTTTAGGCACTGTAATATTACGTGTTTTACGTACGTTGTATTTGATAAGTCGCGTTTGTTTTCATTGGATTTTAAAATATAAAATTGGAAAGTCCTCTAAAGGTTTTATACACGATGACAGGGATTGAAATAAACAAGACTCAGATTTGTTATATGTGGAACATTTATAAGTAACGAGTCTTAACATTTCCTTGAAGGCGAGTACAATATATCGTACCAGACATTTTCAGTTCTATGATTTGTCTCTTTTCAGTAAAAACTATGAATTGGTAGGGAATCGGGCATTGGTACGATTAATCCTACGGTATGATTCCGACTGGCCCCTTGTTACATATTCATGTAACTCGCTACTTTGTTATGTAGAAGGGTGTAGGTACCGCGTCAGACCAAGGCATACTATGATCAGATTGATCTGGTACTCTCCGAAGGTGGTGTCAAGGGTCTTCGCAGCCGGTGTACTTGTATGAAGAAAAAAATGTGGAGGAGGCAAGGCAGGAACATAAGAATCATGACAATATGTGGCGCTCCATTCCCTCGGCCTACCCCATTGGTAAAGTGGCGTGAAGGTAGGTAGGTAGCGAAAACGGAGTGGCATAAGTTACTACTATTTTTTAATATGATAATTATTTATCTCATAAGAACATATACAATTTATATTGTATAAAATAGTCCTCTACCGTGTGTATTAAGCCTAACTTTTTCCAGCGCACTATTGCTTTATGGAATCAGCTACCCCCTTCGGTATTTCAGGACCAATAGGGATCTTCAAGACATTAGCATATTTATCTCTAAAAGGCTGGCAAAAATTCTGCGAGTCTTTTGGTGCTGCGGATGTCTATGGGCGCTGGTGATCTAATACTTACAATTGGCATCTGCTGCCTCTATGCTGTAAATTTTTAAATATATATATATTTAAATTCTTTACTATATATATGTAGAAGTCCTATTTAATGCTCAAAGCCATATAAATATTTACAATCCAAAAATTTGCAGTGCTAAAAAAATGATATTTTGATTAAATTTGTCTCCATTATTTAAATTATATTTCTATTATTCAAAATTATTCTCTGTTCAATTATATTTCATAAAAACACATTGTACTATATATATTAAAATTAAATATAACTAACTCAAACCAAAAAGGAAATTATTTACCTCGTGATCAAAGTTGGGATGGAGTAATTTCTCTTGTATAGAATATTAATGTAAATTTACCCTCAAACTACCTCGGGTGATGGGGTTACAGGGTCAAGCAAGAAGTTACAGAATGTATTAAACCAATCACAAATTTAATTGTATTGTTAAAGCTATGGAATTTACAACTTACAGCTTTTAATATTTATTAATGGGATGAGCGAACAAGGGTCGGTAATGTTACTACTTATTGATACAGACCTTTTGATAAGAAATTTGGTGAGAGATAGTTGACACGGTCCTAGTGACAGCTTTTCTGTTTCATGCTGTTTGTGATTGGTGGCCCATTGGAGGCGTGGAGAAGAGGTGGCAACGCATCTGCATGTGCATAATGTAAATGTCCATGGTATTCGTCCAATTGATCATTTGCCCAAATGTACTATAAAATACGGAGATGATCGCCCATGTTAAGTCGGTAATTTTACCACTTGTTTTTGGAATTTGACAGTGCTGTGCATGAAAGTGTGTGCTTCTATAAAAATTCAAGGTTATTTAAAGTAAATGTTTAGGCCACCTGACATGTGCATTATTTTAAATGCAAATCCGTTACTGTTCTCTATCTGCACCACCTTCCTTTGGGTGGTTTTGGCATTATTTATTTAGTTTGTTTTCTGCTCTTTTCTATGTTGCTGATATATATGTTGATCAGTAAATCAAATTATATGTAGGTGGGTGTTCTGTGGTGCGGGACTTAGTGGAAAGTTAGCCGTCTGACACTTCTGAGCCTGCGGCAAAATATTCCATTTGTACATTGTGGAATGAAATACTGAGGAGGTCTTGATGGTACAGATGACACTACCGGTGATTTCAGTGAGTATTCGGTATAACCATGTAACGCAAACTCCACACACCACTGTACCACAGAGCCGATGATACATTTCCTCGCGTTACCAAAAAATATAGGTATTAGATTAGATTAGACTATATAAAAAAATAACTAAAGTCGGTCCTGGGAATTTATTACCATCAAACATGAGACAACAATGAGCAGTTTGGTTTTCAATATTGTCACTGTTTGTGCGAGTTGGAAAATTGATAATAAATAATTGAATTATATTCGGTAGCCGATTTTACAAGCGAGCAGACATGCCGGTTAATTCTGTTAGTCTTATTGATTCATTTCAATCGCGCATCAGATTCTGTTGAATATCAAATATTCAGAAACTCAAACAGTAATTTCGTATTGTTTGCAGACTGGGTTCAAATTTTATCATCAGCATGCATTTATTGTTTGATACACTCTGCCATTGTCTATATATGGAATGTTTCATAAATTAGGTTCGAAGAAACTTTATTTTTCATAATAATGTACATTCACTTACAATGAGATACAAAGATTTTTTTTATATTAACAAATCATTTTTAATTCCGAGCCGCTGCATACAGAAATACTCTTTCTTTTTTCAAATATGTGTTCAACTTTGGTTTTAAACATTGTTAAATTGTCGTATCGTTTTACTTCATATGGTTATTTGTTGAACAAACAAACTCCCTTTAACAGTATAGTTTTTTATTCTGCAGTTCATATTTATTTTTTAAACGTGACACATGTGCTATTAATTTAAGTTTAATTTCGGATTGTATGGAACCTGATTCGATGTTCTTAATCACAATGTATTCATCAGAATTTCAGAAGTAGGAGTCTTTTCACCCATAGAAATCCACTTGATTGCTATCCAATCATGATACTCGCCTACAGGCTGCACCTAAAGGAAACTAGCACTATACTAGAAATGCGATAGGTAGCTGTCACTTTGAGGCGGTAGCTTGTTTTTTATGTAACATTTGTAGCATTTATAATGCAGATGGCGACAATCATCATCATCATTAACCAGACGACTTCCACTGCTGGACATAGACCTGGGCGGCAACATCCGCATAATTACAGTGCCGATGCGTTGCTCTTCTTTCCTCATTCACCCGTAACGGCCACCGGCTAACACAGTCCGCAGGAAGGATGAGCGCGGGATATCTCTCCCGCCGAATTCCGCTGCAATGCAGCATACCACCATCACTTACTGAACATCTTTAGCTGTATTGTCATGATATATTTGCGCATTTACAGGAGGCAAGTGTAAGATATTGCATGCTCAGCATTTTACAACCACTATAGGAATGGTTATGGCATAATTGTACTGAAATTTTGCCCGTTCTCGTTTCCTGATACTAGGAAAGATCTTGTCAAAAATGTATTCTAGCAAGATAGTTCCATGGAAATCGGACGTTGTGGATATTCCGTTAGAGATTTTTAAGGTATCTAGAAGACGTATCTTCACTTAATATCGTTCATACACCTCACTCACGTCACTTCATTCACATCAGCGTCAAGGCCATTTTAGCTGCCGCACGTGACCCGCCTTCGACGTTCGAGCCGGAAGATGAGGGACCCCACGGTGGTTTTGACCATGCTTTTATTTATAACCATTTCATATCGGATTGCGTCTCTCCCATCTTTTAGAGAGTCGCCAGATGAGCACACATACCGATTTTGCTTCTCTCCGCTTCCAGAGCATAAGTTCATCCTATTCCAGTAGAACAACAAAGAGTTCTATCTAACTTCATGTGAGACCTTTTTTAAAATAATATAAAGACATCCGTCAAAATTGCTCAGAATTTTTCACGCTCGCGTGCTACAAATTGTGAAAAATTGTTATTTCAGACATATCCCGTCTAGCAGCCACAAACAGTCCAAGTTGGGTAATAAATCTTATTACTAAATTATACGTGAACTAAAAGGAGGTTTTTAAAATGAATTTATTATATATGTCTCTCTAAGATCTAGAACTTATTTCTGTAATTAATTATATTCTATATCTTCTATTAATCTTCTAGATAAAATTATGTTTATTATATAAGTAATAATCAGTGTCATGTTTCATGCGGTTTCTAAGTAAAAGGTGACTCAAGGTCAGGATATTTAAAGAAGTGTAATGCATGAGCTTTATATCATCTAAATTTTTTATGATAAACTAGCGATCAGCCCCGGCTCTGCCCATAAAAAATACGGAATCTTATCTTAATAAGTTGTAACTTGAACTGTGTAACTTGAATTCCTCCATCTGATTGTTCTATCTATGGGTAAAAGCCGCATGAAAATGCGTACAGTAGATTTTAATAAGATCAATCGCATACAGAGAGTTTTTGGAGGTTTTGTTTAATGATATGTATAGATTATGGTATTAATTTAGGATTGGCTCTTGGGGTTCCACATTAGATATTGTCAACCCTTGAAGATGCTCATTAAAGGGTAGGCAGGGTGAACGGAGTGCCACACTTCATGATCCATACATATCTGCTTTGCCTCCTACATATTTATTACTCTCTTCATACAGACACGCCGATTGCGAATACTTCTAACATCTTAGGACAGTACCCCATCAATCTGATCATTGAATGTCAGTCTTGGTCTTCCTTACATTTACATACATGATACATACATTCATTCTCATTGTATATCTGTTTTGTTAACCTTTCACCTGCCATTTTTTCTATGTGCTCGAACCGACGGAAAATGCTCTTTCTCATTCTCACACCAACACTTTTTTAACCTAAGTTCGCTTTTACTTTGTTATAGCGAACACGGTCGACAAAGATTACGTCTCATATTTTTCGCTATGACCTCATCTCGACCGCGTTTATTCTACTTTCATATACTTTATGACATTTTAGGTAGATGTAGTACCATGCTGCATATGTGAGCGGGATGTACCTCCCTGATCGTGCCGGTCCGATTCCGTTGCATAGAAACACTTGAACTATGCATGACAATAATGCACTATGCGTGGCACTACGAGGAGGAGGTAGTGCCATGCATAGTGTATGATGCTACATCCTTCTATGCAACGGAATTGGGCCTGCACGACCGGGGAGGTACATCTCGCTCATATAATACTGCCGTAACGTGACATCTTTAGTGTGGTGTTCCGTGCGGTTTATGATTAGCCGGTGGCCGACTAGAGGGAGGGGGGATGGAGGGCAACGCATCGGCATAGTAATTATTTGGATGTTTATAGGCGTTGGCAGTCGTAAAAAGGTTCCAATTGCATCTTTGCCCCCCTCCCCCCTATGCTATAAAAAACCGACTCTCACTTCAATACAATAACATTCCGACTAGCAAATAATTAAGCAGGGCAAGACGGGCTCCCTGGCTTAAAACTGTGTTTTTAAGCAATTTTTGTAACGCTCCATTCACAATCTTTATTTAGCTCAATATAAATCATATTATCCTATCCTGCCCTATCCATATCGCTCATTGTTTCATCGGGCTCTTAGTGTTCTATACGTTGGAGATATGCTAACAGGATCGATACAAAAAAAATCGTTCAATAGTTACGGAGGTTAGCGTGTACATACAGACAAAAATTTAAAAAGTCATTGAGCTGTGTCCACTTTGTTTTAACTCCGCCCTCAATCAATTTTTAGGAAAATATGTTAGGTACATACTATTTTTACTGTTATATTAAGTGTATATAATTAATAGCGAAGGTGGTGAGGAGTCACAGGACTGGCTCGTGACCGTGACCTATGAGGCTCTTTGGGGGAGGCTGATGTCCGATCCGGTTGATGATGATGATGAGGATTAAATGTATGGATATAGGTTAGTACAGCATATAAGGCTTCAATGACTATCAACGAGCCACACTTAGCCGGATTGGGCTGGCACAAGGTAGGTCGGGCCAGACCAATTTGGCTTCAATGCAGCACGACTCTACTACTAATTATTCCTAAAATTTTCTTCTTAATTCTTATAATAATTATTACTAAATATTCCTTCTGATAACAGTCGGGTAAAATAGGCCTTCCATTTCCAGAGGCTATAAACGAATTCACGGTTAACTGGTGTTAAATTGCGTTCATTATTTGAGTTGTATGGTCGAATTGGTTAGACGAAACGTAGTAAACCCAAAATGTACGCGTAAAGGATCGAGAAAAATTCAACCTTTTTTATGTTTTATTTTGTTCCCTTTTATTATTGTGACTGACGTAGGTATTTTGACCGGGGCAGAGATCATTTTTTTAATAAACTTCAAAGAGTAAAATTTATTTGATAACAAAGATTTGAAAGGCAACCAATTTTCAAATTTTTTTCCCGTTTATGATCCCGTGTTCAATGTAGCTGAGTGTTACAAGGAACCGACTTATTGGGAGAATTATCGTTGGAAAGTTGGCAAGGCATTTATCATCCGATTTTTTGACACCTAAGAAAATAAGAAAACTGGAGAAAAATAAAATATACTTATATAACATACGTGATGTTTACTATGAAGAATAGATCAGAGTATATGGTCTTGAAGCAATTTTCATGGAATACCTTTTTTTTACATACCAAATTAATTAGCACAACTGCGAAATAACTGCTCATAGCTGCAAAAAGCAGGTCAACTTATCGAATTATATGCAATAGTACCATACTGTCATCATACAAAGTTTCAACCGTCATACAAACGTTTTATGTCAATAATATCCAACCCGAACTTGTGAAATAGCATTAGAAGCAAATGGTGTCTAGTGAGGTAACCAGAAGCTTATAACCTGATATTCATTATGCAACATTTCTTTAGAAGCTGTTCATTAAGTATTTACCATAAACACTGTTTCAGAAACACGACCATCCACAAATGCCAGATGTTACTAGATGTCGATGGAGGAACATACAGATAATATATTTGACGACCGGCTGGCTTAGTTGGTAACATGGCGGTTAGAACGCGTGTTACGCCAGAGGTCGCGGGTTCGAGTTCAGCCTAGGTCATGGATGTTTATCTATGTATTATATGTATTTATATAATAAAAACCTTATATATAAAATTCCTTAAATTTATAACAATATGAAATATATTGTCCGTTGTCTAGTACCTGTATCACAAGTCCTCACGTTACCACAGGACTAGACTAACGTGGTGTGATAAGTCCATAGATATTATCATTATTATTGTAATATAATTGGAGTTGGAAAGCCAAAAGCAGGCAAGTGTCCATGTTAGTTAATAAAGATGGTATATGATAAATATATCATTATCTTTGTCTCGTATGCGCATTGCACATTTGTGGCGCGTTTTTATTTCATCTTCGCAAACACAATTTCAAGACAGTACACATATATACAAATATATTGTCCGTTGTCTAGTACCTGTATCACAAGTCCTCACGTTACCACAGGACTAGACTAACGTGGTGTGATAAGTCCATAGATATTATTATTATTATTGTAATATAATTGGAGTTGGAAAGCCAAAAGCAGGCAAGTGTCCATGTTAGTTAATAAAGATGGTATATGATAAATATATCATTATCTTTGTCTCGTATGCGCATTGCACATTTGTGGCGCGTTTTTATTTCATCTTCGCAAACACAATTTCAAGACAGTACACATATATAATTATAATTTATTAAATAAAGCTTAATCAATGTAATGTTTTACAGATTTTTATTTAGAATCAACGATTTGAACCACATTTGGTTTCTCTGACAGGCGCGTTTTAGGCTGGCTTCGCT
>JAFELO010002260.1:0-25114 GCA_017140195.1 Eumaeus atala
GACCACTGTAGAGTTGCGATTAATACAAAATAACAGACCACTGTAGAGTTGTGATTAATACAAAATAACAGACCACTGTAGAGTTGCGATTAATACAAAATAACAGACCACTGTAGAGTTGCGATTAATACAAAATAACAGACCACTGTAGAGTTGCGATTAATACAAAATAACAGACTACTGTAGAGTTGCGATTAATACGAAATAACAGACCACTGTAGAGTTGCGATTAATACAAAATAACAGATCACTGTAGAGTTGCGATTAATACAAAATAACAGACCACTGTAGAGTTGCGATTAATACAAAATAACAGACCACTGTAGAATTGCGATTAATACAATGAACACATTTTAAAGTCGTGAGTGGTGCGGACGAGTGATGGATGTATATGTTATAAAGCATAATATGTCTTACACACAAATTAATGGTAAGCGTCGAGAACATAGACTCTATAGCACTAGGAGAGTACGTCTTGACTTCGCACGGATATTTAAAAAAATAAAGCTATAATTAAATTAATTTACAAAAAAACAAAAAGTATAAATTTTTATTTCGGCTTCGTGAACAATACACATCAACCATGATAACAAACTCAATTTCAAAAAATTGCGCAGCCAAATAGGGACTCACTTTGATATTTTTTCACACAATTGGTTACACTTTTGAAATTTTCATCTGATGTTGAGTGTTAGAAGTGTTATGTAGCGTATGTTCATCAGTGATAATGTAGGATTCTAAATGTAAATCAATTGTCAAATCGGTCCAGTGGCTTGCACAGTATTTTCAATGAAAACAAACAAAGGAACAATCTTTATAATATTAGTGTCACACACGATTTAACCGGTTTCAAACTTATCCCAATAATTATTTTTCGGCGTACAAGATATTTTTGTGTTATTCCAGATATATTTATATCTGTGTCAAATTTAAATCAAATAATCCGCTCAGTAGTTTTCACGTGAAAGTAACTCATACAGACTTTCGTATTTTTAATAATAATGACATAGTTTTACTTCTGGAAGGAAGAAAAGGAATGTAAATTTTTAATAAATATTAGATATGTACTAACAGTAGTCGTTCTGGAACAATCTTCTTGGAAGTAGGCTTTTAATTGTACAAAAAATATAGCCTTATCTTCTCAAAGAATGCGCTTGCTATTTAATTGTTGATTCTTTAGCCCTCTAGGCTATAAAATTATTGATAGCAAAGCGCACACGTCTAATCATTATTTACACATACATTAATTAATTAATTTTAAAGATTTATTATAATATCCGTAAGAAACATTCTTCATTATCAATATTTTGCCGATCTACCTATACGCTGACTTTATTTCAGACCTATTACTAGAACGTGAATGTCATATTTGAATGTATAAAAATTACTTACATGTCATTCAGTTCATCCAGATTCAGAAGGTAAACCCTACTTTAATGTAAATATTAACTGTCAAAACTTGCATTTTATTACATTACACATTACTTTGAAGCGATTTAAAAATAGAAATATATATATATTCGTTACAAATATATATTATATGTATAAAATAATGATTATTAGCCATATATATATTCCTGTTCTAATCTGTTTATTTATTTATTTGCGTTGTATGTCGAACATATTTATAAAAAAACTTTATTTTAGAAGTCCGGCTCGTTTATTATTCCGGCATTCAAAGTCTCTATTCATGATTCCTTTGAAGTATTTTATATCTCGACAATAGTCGACTAAACGCGGTCTATCTATATTTCAGCATGGCGCCCGCTAATACAAAGAAATCACTCCGTTGGGTACTGAGAACACTACGTTTATGATATTTATTACGTTTAATATGCCTATCGTAACAATCTCACATAGAGTTAGTTAATCATGACGATTGTTTCTTAAATTATTTATTGTTAAACACTCCATTGGCTGTATTGTTGTTTGTATTTCTTTAAAAGAGAATAAAATGACCTAATTTAAACAGAAACAGATAAATTATTGATAAAAGTATTTTAAATTTTTAGAGCTATAAAAATTAATGAATTAATTACATTAAGTAAATTTTTAACAGTTCAATACATCTGCTTCTTCTGGTCTCAAGTTTCCACGTGTATGAAATTTTAAAATTATGTATTGTGATATTATTTACCTATTCGGATACTAAAAGACTGATTTTATTACTTTAGAAAATTATTGCGTTGCGATTTAAGGTCAAGATTTATCTTCTCGCCCAGAACACACTTCAATCGAAAAACAAAACATTTACTTCAGAAGCTTATGGCCGAATGGCATTTGCTGGCGAATGCTGGACAGCGGCAGGCTTATGAAATTGAACTTCGTTAATAGGGATGTATTACGAGTTATTTTAGAGGTACAGGATTGTGTCAAAATTACCCATCGGCCGATAACGACTGAAATTTTTATCTAACACAGATAAAGGTTCACTACGTCACAGCGGCTTTAATTTCGTGCGTACATCGTTCCTAACATTTATCTGCATTTGGAAGCATTTCTGGGCGATGAGACTTGTCTAGGATCTAGATGCTCATAAATAATTCCAACATTGGATATAGACTTATCTTGAATGAAACTATTATTGATCTTTTAAGCTAAGAATATGTTAATTCTTTATACCATAGATATTTACAATTTAAAATACCAAGTAGGTTTATAACTCGAATGTATAGTGTGACTAGTTTTAATACTCAAAATTGATTAAACGTTAAGGGTTACTTCATGCTTAAATTATTTCACAAAAGAATATTATAATGAAGCCTGTTGACGAATTTAAATATATAGTTATATTTTATGGTGAAGGAAGTGTAACTTTTTGAAAAAATGATATTGTTTAGCATTGATAAATTGTTTCGATCGATCGGAAAATATACCTCATTGTATTAATTTTTATTTAATCTTCTGTACTAGGTTAGGTTCAATTATTATTTAGGAGATATTGTTTACTCATTTATATTATATTTAGCAGCCCTGTGCTGTTCGTGTAAGACCAAGGCATGTTTGATACAACAGTCCGATGTTGAAGCTGACTTTATTACTAATATCCAATCATGCAGATAAGTTCATCAAAATTCATGTCTTTGCTGGTTAAGGATGAATTTGAATAAGGTAGTTGAATCTCAAGATTCGGTTTTTGCCAAAGTTGATTTGTTTAAGTTTGTTGCTGTTTAAATGGTACACTAGTACAGCTTTTTTGTTTGTTTAAGCAAAACCTTTTATTAAGCCGTCTTTATGGTGTTTTTTAAATAAAGTTCTATAATATCAAAACGGGATTTGTTATTAACAGTGCACATTCACAAAACCATTATATGACAATTTCACTGTGATCCTAACGGTTCACAAAGAGGAGTTCACTTTGATTGAAGATATTTGTCATCCGCTTGTACATAAATAAATGAGAAGTCTGCGCACGTAAAGTCGCCTACAATATTAATTATAAGAGGTTCTATATTGTTTAGTAGGTATGGTAGGGAGATAGGTGCTCATATACCTATATAATAAAAAGGCCAGTTCCAACAAAAAATGAAATACTGACTCTTATTTACGAATCGTGTTGACCACAGTACAATTAGGTAGCATTTTATCTATCCCTTCAATGATAAAAACCTAAATTCTATGAATACGTACTATAATATTAATAGCCATGTAGTGCTTTCTCGCCCTCGTGATATTTTTATCTGAATTCAAGTGATAAAAAAGTTACTAGGAATCTACCGAGTATCCGTATAGTATATCCACGTGTACTAGTCGCATAAGCAAAAAAAAGATCTTCGAGATCGACCTTTTTAGACTTATGGTACGACACATCTGTTATAGGTAAGTTCGACAATGTGCTCTTACGCTAATTACGTTCTGAGCCAGCACAAATTCGTAGTGTTTTTTTATTGCGTAAATACGCCACAAGCTCTATTCTGAACTTTACGAATACAGAATATTATATATAAAATTCTATGATCAATATTACTTATACTCCTTAAAAATATCTAAATATATGCTATGTATATTAAACTTAACTATTAAATTTTGCTTCCAATTTATACATCGCAATATATACAGATCTATATAAGATCTTATGCCCATTGTACCTTCATATATGTGATGATACATCAAAAACATTACAATTTGCAGCCAACTTCAGCCATTTCTTCTAACTCCCTATTACCAGAGGATATAACGAAGGAAATGAAAACTGAAGACCAAATACTGGCCCAGCTGAGGGCGTCACAGAATATTTCTACGACTCAGCCTGTCCACTTTTTGGAAGCGCAGACGACTACGACTTTAGTTACTAGTGATGATTTCGCGAACGCGGCACAAGCGACTCCCGATCTGGAAGAATTGCAGAAGTTGATACAGAATGAGTCCTTACTGGCGCCCGCCGGACCTGAGGCGCCGGTTGACCCGCTTGAACCAGAGGTGAGAATAACATAACTTTAATCATCATCAGCATGTGCAGCAGTAGCATAAGGACGTCCACTGCTGGAGATATTGCGATTTCCGGTGGAAATTTACATAAATTTACCAGTTTTTATTAAATTTGAACTTTGTTATAAGTGAGAAAGAAATGTTGAAATTGACTTTCATCATTTGTTAAATAGTTCACCGTCTAGCCGTATTTCTAATTCACCTTTTGTTTTGATAATAATGCAAAAATAAAATGAATTCAGTTTACTAGTATTAAGACGCCTGCCGCATTAAAATGACGGATATATTTTTGTGTACTTACAAAATCAAAATATTTTAACTTATTAATTCTATCAATTGAATGAGCTTGACTTAAGTAATATCATTTATATCATATTTAAATAATGGAAGGACTTAAGAAAAAAGAACCCATACAATATTGCCGAAAAATTAATGAAAAAATATTGCTATAAATATATTCTGGAGTATTTTAATATAACAAGGAACAAAATGTTGTACAGGTAAAGGATCAACCTAACAAGACCACAACGGTCGGGACACCAACGGAGACGACCAAACCAGTGGCGCAGGCGCAGAAGTCAGCTGAGGTGAAGCCGTCCAAACTGGCTAAGGAAGCGGAGAAGACCGCCAAGAACAAAGAGAACACTGTGAAGACGAAGACAAAAAAGAGTAAGGAAGAAAAGAGGGAGGAAACAATTGAAGGAAAGAGCAAAGACGAGGAGAACAAAGTTGAGGTACGAGACATAAATTGTTCTATCTATTTGAACACCCAGCAGAAGTAACGTTTTACTTGGAAAGCTACAGGACAAACAGATACTTAAGGTCCAGCTCCTTAAAGTACTGTGTCATGCACCGTGTTGTAAGCGACAGTTCCTTGATATTGTAACACTATGTAAGGACAATGATGAGCTGTCACACTTGGAATTATATCAGGTTGGGCGAAATTGACCGATGCAGGTCGATGCATATGCATCCCCTGTGTGGACTTCTTTTACAAAATTTGCCCAGGGGCAATCAAGAAATGTGATATCGTTCGCATAAGGAATAAGCATAAATAATAATACAATAAGAGTTCCACCGTGCCACTCACAATTTTAAACCCCCTGTCTTCACAGTATTGTCAGTATATACACCGAAGTTGTAGCTTTACGGCGGAACCGTGTGAGTGAGTGGCACATCGCCGCTCGTGCCGGCTCAATTTCACTGTAATGTAGAAAGGCATTATCACCTAATGAATATATTAATACATCGTTTTTAAGGTGATAAAGAAATATAGTATTGTTTCAGTGCGATTCAGATACATACAGATTTGACACTTGAAATATATAAACTTTATCCTTTTATGATATTAAGCTATACGACATATGACCTGTGTAATAATACGACAGACCTTAGACATGCGTACTTCTTCTATGTTACAGAAACGCTCAGCCGAAGCGTCGCCTACAAAGACCAAAAAAGAGGAAAAACCAACTAAAAAGGAACTTGAACGAGAGAAGAAGGTAACATTCATTCAATTAGCACGAATGACACTCATCGCTGTTTAACTACACTGTGGTACATTTTCTATCGCGGTCCATTACAATTTTAACCTTTACCTTTTTATTTTCCCGGGGTTGTAGTGGCCGAAGCGTTGGGATGGTATGGAAGCAGTTTGAATCAAAATGATTCATATAAAACTAGAGCAACGCCCTGTGGGTTCATCCCATAACGGAGTGGAGTCCTATTTGTCATGACATGTCGGTATAAAACTCATATCCCTCCTCTGTGAGCAGGCTTTATAATTTTGCAAATAGACCAGTAATTCCTTCGATTTACACCTTCAACCAAATCAATTATTCAGCTTTACAATATTGGTATTCATTTTATTTTTAAAACCGCAACACAATTGTATTAAAAGGCAAAAAAATAATGATACTTTATCACGAGTGTTGTCGTAAAGTTTTTGATAATGAAGAATTATATACAGTTACATAACAAATATCGTCGTATAATAAACATCGGTGGGTCCCCGAGGATCTAAAAGTATATGTCAACACTGTTTTTGTATTTGAGTTTTATTTTATCCACCAAGAGTTCCCCCGACATGACGACGCCTAATTTTTTGATGAAGACGGAGTTTGCTTATAGATTTTATGTATCAAGATTGTTTTTCTAAAGTTTTCTGTAATCCTATTGTAGATGCTTACACCTAGAAACATGGTAATAAAACCACTTTACGTAACACGTAAATAAATAGATTTATTATAGTTTTACATATCATCGTTAATGTTTAATATCACATGTTTATTTACGGTCGTTGCAACAGGTCTGTGCCATTAAACCCGGCGAGGAGGTTGGTACTTGAATAATATAAAAAATTGGAACACATATAATGTGTAGTTACGTGTGAATAATGTATGTGAAATAGGAAGTCAATAAAATATATGTGTTCCATATATTTTTTATACTGTTGAGTTTTTGGGACAAGTATTCTTGTACATATTTATAAAACATGGCTCAAATATTGTTAGTCTTCCATGCATGTTGTTTTCTCCAAGGCAGACATTTTTGTCTGCGCGATAATATTAATTAACATAAATTTTATGATGCGGTAAAAGTCATATCAGGCAGTTCACTTCACTTGAATATTTTTTTTCACTAGCGATGAAGCTTCACTTTTCTTTACAAATCGGCACTCTTTATTTCCGTTTTGTGTATAGACGATCCATATCGAGTGAAAGGTGCAATATGAACTGTTTCATGTAACATTAATCCCCTAGTTGGGTTTACAAATGTAACTTGTCTTTATGGCTTGTGTCACAGGAGTGGGTGAAGGAGGGGTTCACTATTGTGAAGGGACCTGAGAAGAGTGTGTTGAAGGAGAGCAAGAAGAAGGTGGAGGAGATTCGAGCCGCAGAAGAGGTGGAACGTAAAAAGTGTGTATTATTTTGCTGGATCAGAAGAAAAGTGAGCAGACGGCCATCAAAACCTGTCGAACAAATTTGGTAGAATTCATGTCGACAGACATTCACGTGATTCACCCGGGTACTCCAACACCCCCGCCCAAAACACACCCTTAGTTTCGTAAAATTCGTTCTTAGCGGACGCCTCCACTCTAGCAGAAGACAGATAAGAGTAGTCTTCATGGTTAAGCAGTGAGCAGTGTACGACGCGTATATATACATATGTAGATCTCTAACATGACAATAAACCTGATACGAAAGAGAAAAATGTAGCAGTAAAGTTAATAAATAGTAGTTTCGATTTGTATATTATAATTTTATGAAGCAACAGATTTAAAACATGTTCACATTGTAGGCATACGTTGCGCTGGCATCATTGAGTATCGGGACACACATGGCCAGGCGGCGCCAGTAGTAACTCGCGCGTCGTGATACTCTACTGTAGCTGTTGCCGCAGTCGGTATAGTGATAATCATTGTTGTATGCTGCGAATGAATAGACTATAATGTCTGTGAATATTTCAGGAAGGAAGAGGAGAAACTGGCCGCCGAGGAGGACAAGAAGCGACGCACCTTGGACGCGGTTAAGAAACAAAATCAGGTTCGTTTAGTTTCACAAGTGTTGTTGGTATTTTTTTATAGCATAAGTGGGCAAACGAGGAATCGGAGCCTTTTGATGACTACTAACGCCCATGGACATTCTAATGATTGTTACGCAGATGCGTTGCCCCCTATCACAGCCAGTGGGTCACCAGCCACTCACAAACCGCACGAAACGCGACACCATAGGTATATCACTTTACGGAGGTATTGTGTGAGCGAGAGGTCCCGGTCCCCGGTCGTGCCGGCCAAATCCCGTTGCATAGGAGGATGTAGGGTCGTGCACCATGCAGGAAGCAGGCGGGTCGACCGCCCGTGTTAGAAGGATTATGAGTGTTTGTGAGAGCAGGAAATATAAAATTAGCACATTTACAAAACCTTTTCAGCTATCACTAGTACTTAAGTTGAGATAAAAGTTATAAAATCTTAATTGTAGGAACAACAGCAGAAACCCCTGGAGTCGCTCATAAAGAAGGCTCCCTGGTCGGCCGCGACGCACACTGTGTCCACCAACAAGGACGGGCTGACGCTAGCGGAAATTCAGCGGTTGGAACGGGAGAAGAAGCTGGAGCAAATGAAGGAGCAACAGCACATGATGCACATCATAGCTCAGCAGCAGGCGGCCGCCGTGCAGAGGGAACAGGTGACTGGCTAAATGGAATCGTATAGCGCAGGAGATCGCGGCCGCCGTGCATTCGTACGTACATTTCGACGAAGTACGTACTAGGAGATCCGGTAGGTACCTCTTACTCTTACGATAACTTGGTTCGTGATTTTCTGATGGGCCAGCAAGGAAGGTGGGAGAACACGTCTATATAACAATGTAACTATGCAGATTTGTACGGGCGAAAAAGATTGCAGTGGATCAATGAAAAATAAAAGGATCGTAAGCCGATCTAGTAACGACCGCTGTGTGGACTAAATGAGCCACGTAATGAATGAATGAATTACAAGATTAAGAGGAGGATGTTGTTATACCATACAAAAGGAGGTGTCGCATTTTGTGTGACTCATACGGGTCGCGGTAGATATCAATAGACTTCGACTGCTCGTTACCCCTATAACACGGATTCGTGTGAACAATGGCACTTTGTTGTTATTAGCTAGTAATGTTGTTCACGTTGCAGGAGATGCAAGCGGTCGTCGGGTGGGCCAAGAGGAAGTCGGGCGGCGCGGGGCAGAGTCTGGCAGAGATACAGGTGAGTGCGTGCAGTCGGCTGGCTGTACGTACGCGTGCACACAGTACTCTATGTATGTGGTTGTCGAGCTCCACACATACGCCTCCCTCGTAGAGCGCCATAGGGCACGGTCACGAGCTACTACAAATCCAAATTGTTGAAGATGCACTGTCCATATCCTATGGAACGTAATTTATTATCAATTTGGTCAGGCTGAGACAAAGAGGCAGTCGGCGGCGGCTGCAGCTGCGGCGGCGGCGGCGCAGGCCATCGAGGAGGCTCAAGCGGCTTCGGCGCAGGCCGTCATCAACCAGCTGGCCTGGGGCAACGCGCACAATGGCGGTGAGTGACACGTTACTGTCCGGTGCACACCTGTACTACGGACCAGTCGCCTGTGTACTTCCAGGAGACGGACGTACAGGAATTATATAAAGCGTGACAGGTCTCCATTATGATCGTCTTTGTAAAACCTATTCGTAGGAAGTTTGTATGTTACTCTAGATTTTAATTCCTACGTGTGCCAAATTTAATGTAAATCTGTTCAGTCGGATAGTCGTTGCCCAATAGCCACAAACGTACATTCAAACTTTCATATTTTATTAGTGGGATAGGAGGACCCCACCATTATTACAGCTATGTAATTCATATCAGTGAATATTGTAAATACACAATTGGTGAAATTGTTTTGCATCTCTTTAATTATAAGTTATGGTGTGTCATTCATATCATTTAGTAGATTATGAGAGTAAAATCAATAATTTAAATGACACAATAATGTCCTGTAAATGCATTATGTGTACGTTGCAATCACATTGACGGCGTCTAAATGATCAGAACTGCTGGCGTAGACCTCCGTTAGTCAAGCCCTCTACGGCTCGTGATCACAAGCCTAACGTGAAGACAATTGACTTTTATCGACCACCCAGTAAACGTTTTTTTTTCAAAGGTGGTTTCTGGGACACTCCAACTCCACCACCGCCAAAACCGGAGAAACCGCAGGAGCCAGTGAAACCGGCCGAGCCCGCCAAGGCCAAGAAGAAACTGGCCGTCGTGACGAACAAGAAAGAGCCTTCTCCGGCCGTAGAGTTCGAGGCGTGGTGCAACAGCGTGTTAGCCGCCTGGAGCTATAAGATTGATGGTGAGTTAGTAAGTGTTTGAAACGGTGCGATATTAGCGGCGCGCTGCTTTTTCACATGCATTATTCACTCCACTTTATTATACGAGACTGGATTGAAAAATATTCGGCCTAACCAAGAGAATAAACACATACCAAATCAGTTATATTTTTGTTTTTCTAAATAATCACCATCGAGTTCGATGCACTCCCATCTCCCATTTAAAGCATTTAGACCGTTCAAAAAAATGATTCTTCCTTTGAATCAAAATATGCGTTTACTGCTGTTTTGAACTCGTCGTTTGTCGAAAACCTTTGACCTCCCAGGTGCTTTTTTAGGTTAGGGAACAGAAATAAGTCTGACGGTGCCAGGTCAGGTCAATAAGGCGGTTGCGGTAATAGTTTAAAGTCACAACAGTGGATTTCATTAATTACACAGACGAGTGAACACGGGCGCTATATTGATGAAACAGGACTTTTTTCTGAGCTCCCGGACGCTTTTCTTTTATTTTCTCTCGTAAATAACGTAGTAAGACAGTAGTAATCGGAGTTTAAAGTTTGACCCTTTTCAAGGTAATCAATCATAATCACACCCTTCTGGGCAGTACTGAAGCTATTGCCTTATTTGCCGAAAAAATCGCCTTGGCCTTTTTAGCCAGGCCTTTTCAGCCAGGCCTTCTCCACTGTTTCGTTTGTTGTTTTGTTTCTGGCGTACAGTAATGAACCCATGTTTCGTCCATTGTAACAAACCGATTCAAAAATCATCCGCAGCGGCTTCAAATAACTCCGAACAGTCACGTGAAATAGTTAATCGCGTCCTTTTTTGTTCGACTAAAAGCAGTCGCGGAACCCACCCCGCAGACACCTCGAGGATACCAATTCGTCGACGATTAGGTTTGAGTTCGTTTGTAAGAGAGTTCCTATAATCTCGGGTATAATCTCAATAATTTTTAATCTGCGGTCACCGTTAATTAAATCAAGTACTTTTTGACATTTTCGTCAGCAGTGGACGTCGAAGTTTTTCCAGAGCGGGGTTCTAATTGTGTTAGGCCCAGTCCTTTTCAATCCACCCTCGTATCTACTTTGATTCTAAGCGGCGATCATCCGTGTCAGTCAAATTTGAGTGCGACAGGGTATGATTGTATCATACATACAATGGACATGATACACAATATTTCTAATTGAGGCCGGATGATTTTAACAAAAACTTAACTCCACAAATATGATGTCATCAACATTTGAAATTAGCTCAATTAATTCTTAACATTTGTAATGGCGAAGTCAGATTTGTAAAAGGCGGAGCTCCGTATTGGCGTAAATAGATGTAAATATATCATACAGTACAGACTAATGGCATTATAGTCATTACACTAGTTGCGGGTTCACTACTGATTACCTGCTGGATGTACGAACGACTGTTTCAGTGCCTACGTTCGTGGGTTTCCTGAAGGATATAGAGTCGCCGTACGAAGTGAAGGATTACATCAAATGCTACCTGGACGAGTCGAAAGATTCCAACGACTTCGCGAGGCAGTTTCTCGAGAGAAGGTCAGTACAGCACTTTTCCTAAAGTATCAAGGTGCAGACGAACAGCAACAATTGTGCGAATATCGAGGAGTTGTGAATTCAATGAGTCAGGAACCATTTTGTATGGTAAAGTCACCCTGCGCAATGGGTGGTACAGAATTTTTGTAGCAGGTATTCAGTTGTGTTGACGTACATGGAAATAGGCATATGTCAACCTTCTTCTTTTCGAATCAATTAGGTTAGGTTTTGTTTTTTACATTAAATTGATTTTGATCTCATTGCTTGATAGAAACAGCTTTCAAATTAAAACTGCTCATCTAATATAACCAAGGCACAATATTTATTGTTAGTAGCGTAGTAGCAGGTTGTTCTGTATTTGCCAGATACTGCTAGTTAGGTCGCCTTAATGTTCCAAACGGACTTACAAACTTAACTTTTATGTCAGTTCGCAACGACATAAAGGTTAACGATTAAACAGTAAACGCGACGCTTGTACGGTATGTGTTCCCGGCCGCGAGGTGAATATCAGAATAAGAATTGCTAAATGGCATTGATCACAAATTATTATCACATTAGAATTCATTCATGTTAAAATATATATTAACATTACGTGTTACTCGCTGGTTGCTGCATCATGCTAATGATGAGTTTGATATTTTGAAAGAGCTTTTCGTAGTTCCGTACGAGATGTATTTTTGATGTTATTCAGCAAAATTCTTACTGAAGAAGCTCAACATACTGAGCTACATTCACAATAAGTCCACGTCGTTACCTTGACTTCGCCGAATGTTGACCCTGTCAGTGGGTCACTCACACTCAGTACTGTTGTGTTTTAACTCGCGAGTCGCCGTGATATAATTGCTATAACAGGACACGGCTATGTCATGCCCCGTATGTTTATTATTATGGTGACTGTTTATATTTGTCGAATGCCAACTTACAACACAATTCTTTGTTCGATATTTACATATATCATTAATATTACATTATACACCGCTCGTACCGGTCGAGCGATGAAATCTTTAAAGTTATAACATATGACTGACAGAATGTCAAACTCACACACCGCTTACGGAAACGAGACCGGGTTCGAATCCGTAAGTCGAGAGATTAGATTGATAAAAATAAAATAACGCGACTTTAGAGAGCTCTAATAATAAATAAATTAAGAATACGGCTTTTGCCGATTTGTAGCGCAAATCGACCCCCTCCGCCAAAGGGGGGGGGGTGCGAGGAGGCCGGCCTCCTCAGATAAGCCAAACACTAAATGAGCTCAATTATCCTTATCCACGACACCGCAAATAAAACGGCATCGTGCGCCGTCCCATTAGAGTGGGGAGTGGGACCGCTTCCCCCTTTTCGGTCCCAAAAATAATCACTATAGGGTACGCCCACAATCAACCCGGTTCATTTCTTCCCATCTGCGGGAAATGAGGGGGGTCTGTCCCCCTATCGTCTCCCTAAACCTGAAGACAAAAAGTCTTCGTAGTCAATCGAACTGTTGAGGCTGGACTAGCGCCGCCAACCAGTATTAGGTCCCTCCGAAAAAAAAAAACTGCATCTTTACAATTATTCAAAAAAACCAACTCCTCTACAATGTAGACGTAGTAACTGAAGACGTTGGGCTGCGTCCTCGGCGATGAAGGATGTCTGGGAACTTCAACCTCTTAACGCTCTCATATTATGATAAGACGCATCTGAAGGCCTCATTTGGATAATAGCTGTGGCTAACGAAATACGTATTGTGCTGTTTTCGCTCAATGCTGGCCGACTTTTTGCTTGCTTGAGGTTTCCGTAGTCGTTTTCATATTTGATAAATCGACAAATGCATCGAGAACTTAACATATTATACTTTTCACTGCATTTGTAGCAATTCTTTCGGGATAACATTGTTTATCGTGATGAATATAAACACTATTTCTGCAAAATTCAGTTTAGATATGATTTATAATTTTGCAGATGGCTGATGCATTTTTTTTGTGATTCCGAATTAAATATTCCATAATTTTCGTTACATAGTCATTCATGGATGAAACTATTGATGCTTATTGATGATGTTATTAATAATAGAAACGATAGAATTGATAATTATAGTCCTTTATAGATCTCTCTCTTCAAACTTCGTAATTAGATGCTTCCTAAAGGGCTGATGCTAATGAATATTGATAATATCTTTATGAATAACATTTGGAAGTAGATGCGTCGGTAACACCTAAACTTGCGTGCTTAGGAAGGAGCTTTTGTTGTTGCGAACTGGCTTAAAACTTTATTTTACCATAAAAATAAAAATGTTATTAAACAGTAGAAACAACACTGACGCCGGAGTGTCCATGTACAATAAGCATTATAAATACAGGTGCAGTCACATCTCTAATACGCAGCACTCAACACTGCTTGTATCAGCTGCGCTTATAGACTGAATATGTACCATCATTTAAAGTTAACTGCATTGTTTCATTAAATATCTGGTTCTTTTCTTTTTTATTTATCATATCATAGTCGAGTCACATATAATAATTTCGTTGTCCGTTGGCAGGTCCAAGCTGCTCCGCGTGGGTATGGTGACTCCCTCCGACGACCTCTGCTCTCCGGCTATGGCGATCAACCCTCGCAATTCCGGCTCCGACTACCAAGAGGTCAAGGTTGGTTTATTACTTATTAGCGTGTAAGTACTTTTAAAATAAAAGGGTCCCAGCTCCTATAGAAGACTGTTAGATAACTGTAATGGTGGAGTAGTGTGATTAGCAACACCCAGAGGTATATCACCACCAAATTTGCAGCAAATGCTACCAATGCTAGCAAAAAAAAATTACCCACATTTATGATACTCTGTTCTATCTGCCTATACTGTAAGAGTTCTCTTGTGAAGCTGTGTTGTTGTTGGTCGTTAAAAATATGTTAAATCAGCAAGTTTTACCTATACGAGAGAGGTGGTTTCAAAAGTAATGATAATAAATACGTGAAACAGTTCACATTACCAAAAACTAAATTATTTCGAAACTTGACAGTACAACAGTACATACTTTACCCCAGTTGGTTTGGGTTCTTAGTATGAGGTCGGAATCAAAATGAATTATGACTCCTTCGACGTCTGGGACCACGGACGTCATAACTTTAAGCGCATTAACTAGAAATAAAATAAATGCGACTTTAAAGAGCTTTAATAATAAATTTAATCCTGACCACGGCTTACGTTGTTTTTCGAGCACGAACCGAAGCCCTCTCGTTAGAGGGAGGGGCGAGGAGGCTCTGACAAGTCAAACAATAAACGAGCTCAATTATCCTGATCCACGTCACCGGAAACTCTCTATACACTAGATTCGGGAGGGGGACCGTCTTCCCCTTTTCCGCCCCAAAAATAATCAATATAGGACAAGCCCATAAACAATCCCATACATCTCTTCTCATCTGCGAGCCTGACCCCTATCGTCTCCCTAAACCAGAAGACACAAAAGTGTGCTAGTCCGATGTACTGTAGTGACGGGAGCAATAGCACCGCTAACCAGTAGTAGGTCCATCCTAAAAAAACTAAGCGCAATGAACATTGAATGTCTTCAGTGTCGGGGTGAACGGTCGCTTTCACGTCGTCGTCAATTATTATTTTTTTGGTTTTAAACTAAAACTTGTTTTTCCTCTATTCAGTAAGTATTCGATTAATTATCATTACTTTTGGATCACACCTCGTACACATTGTATCTTAAATACGTCACGCCGTGCACCAATATGAGCGTCGAAACATGTAGATCAATGTCCGTATATAAAATGTTAACAATTATAGTCTGCTTAATTACAGGGTAAGGGCAAGAAGACGAAAAAAAATAAAATGTTGAAGGTGGACGCGCGCATACTGGGCTTCTCAGTGACCGCATCCGAGGACAGAATCAACGTGGGTGACATTGACACCGTGTGAAGTGATGAATAGTTGTAACTCGCCATGTGATATCCGCCTCATAACAACACACCCTTTATCACATCCGGATCCGGATACTTTATACTCGTCTGATTAGGACATTTGATCCTCGTCGGATTTGTATACTTAATCCTTTACATCCGTATACTTTATCATTACCGGATCCACATTATTACGCCCATCTGGAATATTTTATATATACTTTTCTATTGATAAATTATAGCATTTTTAAAATGTATTGTCCTAAGTGTACAATGTAGTTATCTAATTTATATAATGCTGATTATTAATGATTTTTAAGACGCGATAATCTTGACAGTCTGTCAATTATATATAAATAAAGTAATATCGTGAAATAAACTGTGCGTTTTTGGAGCACATTTTAGTCAATTTAATTTAATTAATTAAATACATTTATTAATAATTAATATATAATACAATAATAAAAATATTGATTTGACGTCCATTAAATAGCGCTATCTTCACCTGGCGCTATGTTACGGAATTATTAGGGTATATCTTAGTTTATAGTAAATAAGGGCCTTCAAATTACTATAAATTGAATTAGAAGCTAGTAGATAAACTAAAAAAGAAATCCCTAAGTTAAATTACAAATTCTAAGGGGAAGTTCCCTTAGAGTTTGTTATTTAACTTAAGGATTTCTTAGAGTTAATAAATCCAATGCGTTGGAATAATAAATTTCACCTTTCCAGTCTACAATCCATGGTGGTAGGTATTTAAACGATGTTGCCGCTCTGACCTTGATACATATACTTTTTTATAGAATAGAGCGCAAACAATAGCAGATCCATTTTCTTTCTACGCCCCATCCGGATTCACACAAACAGTACTAAACGCGACGAGGGGTGACACGTCATCCCGATCGTGCCAGCCTGATTCGGTTTAACATTTAGCTTAGTTTACCTTTCCTCCATTTTATTGTGACCCGAACGGATGCAGTGGAAGCGAAGAGTAGCCCAATACGACGAGACTGGTTATGGCGTCGAAGGACGGTCTGACCCCGCTCTCTCCCGCTGATGGAAGAGATGCACCCTGACGTTCGTGGTTGTAATAGCTACTCCGATTCCGACATCGGGGGCAGCTTGCGGGCTTTATTAGTCCCTATGGGGCTTTATTATTAATCTACATTAAATATAATACGGTAAACCTATATTAACAAGAATAACATTCGCGATAATTTTAATCAATAAACAACTCCGCACAAAGTTGAACAATAATAATATAAATAATACTGTATTTCTAATATAATGTCTACTCGGAAGAGGGCGATAGTACATTCAATTCGCTTTTTGGTGGACATTTGCTGTTTAGTCTTAATTCATGTTCTAAAGTAACAAATAAACTTATACCCAAGACAAATTTCGTAACAAAAATTAGTTAAAAATTACAAACAATTCCTTGAGTGTACAATGTGTTACGCAGTTAATAAGTTAACATTTTATATAGTATAGTTCCAAATTTTAACAATTATTATCTTGGATCATTAAATAAATTTTGGATGTCCAGTATTGGTAATAAACCTGACTGACGTAAAAATGAAACACCGACGACGAAATTTAGCAGCAATTGGTTTAGTTACGTTAGTAGGACTAGGACCGGTTGAGTATAAGTTACGCCACGAAACTAGCCACAAGAGAAAATAATTATGCAAAATATGTCCTGCATGTACACATTTTGTATATTTTTATCTAATAAGTGTAACATGGCAAAGATAGAAAATGTTAGTAGAATAAACAAATATGAATATTTTGTTTTGCCAACGAATAAAATTAAACATCGAAAAGCAAGATATATTCCTAATTAGATAACAGATACTCTCTATTACAAAAACACTACGAAATTGATTGAACCAGTCTTCCAGTTAAATTCTTTATAAATTAAGGGCAAAACTAGGTTAAAATGGGATAACGGTTTCAAAATTCACATTAATTATTGTACTGTTATAATTTTGTGACTTTTGCTTACAAAAAAACGTGTACACATATTACATATATAGCGGCGCTAGCTGTCCGTGAATATCCGTATTCCGCTATTTAAAAATTTTGTACATCTACAATTTAGGTCAGTAAACACCAGTCAATATTCATCGAAATAAAGAGCAATACTAAGTGAATAAGAATTAAAATAAATAACATTTCAATAAAAAAAAAAGATCATTTTTCCTAGCTCAATTTTTGGGTACTAGTAAGTTTGTTTGGTCAGTATTTCTTTATCCTAAAAGTTGAGTATATTTGCGTTGATATTCGGATTATATATCCTAATATCAATAGTATATAGTAGTAACTCAGCATCTCGCAAGTGGCGCCTTACTCATTCATTAGTATCTAGTTGCTGATGATCGTACACCGTTCACTGCGTTCGAGCTTCCATGCGTCATGTGGTTATAGCTATATCATTAAATCTACGTCACCGTACTTCATATGAAGAACATTTCAATAATCGTTACCTAAAACTGTACTTCAATAATATTCCAGACAGGGCGCTAAGACAGGATCTATAATGATTAAGTGTAGATGTCTATTAATATAAAACAAATAGAGTTGTGTAAAGGGTGTCTCACTTTCTAGAAGCTCCCCGAACTTGCATGTGGAGTGAGATGGGACAACGTCCGGTGGTATCCATTGACCGTTGACCGTCTCATTTCTGGCCCCGGCCACGGATCGGTCAGTCAATTCTATCGAAATCTATTAGCTGTCTCATTCAGTGTAATTTTATCTGGCCAGTTTTATTCTAATCTTTGTAATTTGGCAATGACATCAAATTGTGCCTTCTGTATATGCCAGTCGTGGAGTGTGTATTTTATAATGTATGTGGTTATACAATTAGTTGACGGTATTGTCCTGTTTGCGCGAGTGACGGCCGGTGAGAGACATGCGTAATGTAACGAGACTTACTTTCATTGGTCGTCGGCATTCGGTGCCTCCTGCATGCGGGTCGCATTATAGGTTGTTGTAAAGCGAGCGTATTGCGTGGTCTCTCGTTTCGAATGTCACGATCTTTTATGTCGCATTCAAGTTTGCTACTGTTATCTAATGCGGGCCTCATGGCATGCGTGAACAAATGTCTCGCACCCCAAATGCGGCGTCTGGCGAACAATGAAAGTGGACCTTCAAAAGTTTAAATGGATGCATGACGCCGTGGTAAATGTGTGTCCATATTTATTACAATTAGCGAATTTGTAATGATCTATAATATATAATAGGGAATTACCGACCCATTGTTGAACGCAACTAATACTAGTCGATGAAACTTTATATTTTGCAGGTATGATAACTAAATTATATTTGTATTTCAAATTTAGTGTAAATGTTTATATTTCACATGCAAACACCCTCATGATGTAATTATGTATATTGTGTAAAAAATTGGTCTTGTTCACAGTAGCCCAGTATATAATATTCCCTCTAAATTTGAAATCATACTCAATGACTATCTGTTATAATGTTTGTTGACTCTTTGTATTTTTAGTATAATAATTGGAGACATTATGGGTTGCTTGAAGACTGGATCTATGGATATGTTATACGTAGACTGAAACTAAACAAAAAAGTCGCATCTCTTTTTATTCTTAATTCGCAGCACCTCGCATTCTCTCTGGTCTGGTCTGGTCCCATTGGTGCATAGTCTTACTTACGAACATAGCTATTATACACAAACAAAATTAAAATCCGACTCGTAGCTTTAAAGAAACAGACAAAAACAATATTTTGCTTTATTATATTAGTATAGATTACAATGCTGCATGTGACAAAAAGCGACAGCCATATACGAGAGCGACAATACGTTACGTGCAGCTATCAGAATGGGGCGTGTCATCTAACATAGACATATGTAGAGAAATTAGATATCTGTGCAAAAGGTAGTGTTGGTGTTTTATACTGCCACCACAACTACCTGTTCACTTGATGTTAGAACTGGTTTGTTCACGAGTAACGTCAGTATATACTGGTGCCTCAGTGTAATGGTCGCTGTGTACGTTCTGCCTTTTCCCACTTAATCGGACGAAGAGAGTAAGTAAATGTACACCTCAGTAAATGATGCCCCATGGTTTATCCACCGCTAGTGGTACACCTAGAGGATACATATTAAACTTTTTACTGTAGCTTTCTCTTCTAAAGTTTTAAAAATAATATCTCAAAATGATTCTGATTATGCATTTGACTTTATGACTGAAGTAACTAAAATGATGTGATAAATAGAATAAAATTGTAGTCAAAAAATATTTGGACCAACTTTTGCTGCCTCTAGCGGATGCTTCTTGAACTTTGAGTGACAAAGTCAAATGTAAATATCACGGTGTGGCTAGACGGATTGCGTGACACTTCGTACCCAGACGCTATGAATTATATATTATAATTACGTATTGTCGCTTACTATCGACCATTTAACTAGGAACAGCAACAATAATAATAATGATGAGTTTGCCAATTATCAGATAATTGTTTAGAGTAAACACAACGGAGTTCATTAGAAGAGGCATGCGTCGTCCGAATAAATCAGTATGCGGTGATGGCAACTACTTATCGACTGTCACACTAAATTAACTATTTTGTCTCACTAAATTAATTATAATTAAAAAGTGAACTAAAAGTGGTCTTAGTTCACATGCCGGAAGAAGAGAATAAGTGATCAAATGTGATGTAATGGATTATACCAAAGGACTGCACAATATAATTATAAGGTATTATAATGCCTATTATATTGAAGCCTGCTGCAGTGCCCGCTAGTTCATTTCATTTTAACAAAATTAGGCAAATATTGGAGAACAAAACTTGTTAAAATTGTATGTTATTGATTTGATTAACGAAGATATGACAATGTAATTTTCTCGAAATTATGTATTCTAATTGAGATTGAACATTAGGGGAATGACTGGCAACACACAACAACTGATTACCCACTACATAATGTTAACCATTAACGGAATGTAACATTATTATAAAGCATTGTGACTACTGTAAATAGATTCTGTCCTTCAAATGTAAATTTTTAATGTAACAATAAGACATAACCTAACAGATGTCACAATATCCGTAGATAGTTCTAAACTTACAACAAAATCTGGCCAACATTTGACAAATATTTTGTCGTATTTTTTTTATTGGTGTATTTTGTGTATTGATTGCTATTCAAAGTCATCCGAGTCTTTCGATAGTTTTACAATCTTTTCGAAACTTCAGCAGTCGAAGAAATAATTATTTATTTACATATACATTATTCACTTTAGACTTTTTGACGAAAACGCAACATTTGTACAAAATATTTTTTCATTTGCTTTTGACAACATAAAATTATCAATCCACGAGTATATGTTTCACTGTTATAAAATATGTAGAAATCATTATATGCTTTGATACGTTATCACAACATTTCTCTCACATAAACTACTAACTGGCTACAGCCATTATAATATCTTCAAAATAATATTAATAACATTCGACTTGTCTGCCCCTGCGCCTGTGCACTTGGAAGTCTTGGGACTGTGTTTGGGCCGTCACAGTTCGTCTGGAACAAGCGACCTGTTCTGATGGTCTCTACTTGTCCGACCTGCAGACGTCATAGTAACCTATGAAACATAATGCATGTGTAATTTTATCTTTCCAGTTGTAATGTTAACACCTTGTTCGAGACGAATTCGCACGTGCCTAGAGATTTCGATGGTGCACTTGTACATTGTACATTGTACATTGTACACTGTACATTGAAGGTGGGAATGAATTTTGGGATACACTTGTACATTGAAGGTGGGAATGAATTTTGGGATGTAAATAGTAATAGAACTAATTCGAATGCATTTAACTTTTTTATGACAGGACAATTGTACATGAAGCATGTACAATTGTATCAAAATTGTATATGAACCATGTTATAGTGTAACCGCAAAGGTGACACGATAATGCTCCAATATAAAAATGATTATTGGCTTATATATATATATATATATATATATATATATATATATACATGCTTACATAAATACAATTAATATTGTGTTTGATAATAAATAGGATATCAGCATGCCTGCCAAACAAAATATAATATTATTAAACATTTGAAGGACAAAACTCATTTTGTAAATACACTAGCTTGTATGTTCTGCTGAATATATCTTTACTAACGAAATTTTGAACCTTATTTTTTATGGTTAACTTTATACCATGATATTTTCATAAAATTTGTTTAAAAATGTAATAATGCCAAGGCGACTTGGAGATGTTGTTTGATATTTATTTAAATAATATTTATTGCGTTTTCGTGCGTGTCAAAGTGTTAGTACAAACCATATAAGTTTTAGAAAGAATATCTGTGGTCTACCGTTTCCGATGGATTCATGTAAGGGGAGGACTAAATTTATTTGTCGTTTTATTTTAATTTATATGTGAGTTTTATTAATATAGTGTCAGCCACATAAGTTTCCATGCAACATGCTTGTAAATAAATCTTACGTGTCGCTTACGTATTTGCATTACTACTTATTATTTTCGCGGCTGACTGTACCTTTGTATTGAACGTCCTAAGATAGTAATGCTGTTATAAAGCGGCCGTAATACAGCTGAATAACGTGACTAGGTCGCTGGCTACGTGGACCAAATGGCACAGTTTGTTGAGAGTGGAGATCAACACCGCAATCCAGTGTCCCGTCGACGCTGTATCACGGCCGCTACTGTAAAATAGTCTCATCAATATATGTGCCCTAATGCAGCTACCACACTGGCGATTTTCCGTCGATGTAACGTGTGACGCTTATGTGTTACTAGCATAATAACAATTGTATACGCCCGTTGTAGAGGCAGTTTCGAATGCCTCTGAACGAGGCACTGCACTTTATTCATTGTGAACGATAATGTTAAGTGTTTGTACTTTGTAACTGATTTGTTCTAGAATCGTTATTTGTGTATTGAGTGGTATATGTTTTACAATTAATGGCTTAACAATTGAATGAAATTCACGTCCAGGTGAATAAAATACTTACACAAAGTGATCGTCGAACCCTACGTACGGAGATGTGTGGTTTATATATATCTTATATAATACATGTAGCGGTAAATATTATGTTCCCACTCTAAGATGTAATACATTTTGTGTCTGCTCAGCCATTGATTGAGTTCGTTTCGTTAGGGACGAAATATCAAGTCTTGGTCTATTGGTCCATATCTAGATTAAAAAATACAAATAACTACAAGTGTTTCTAAACGCATGTTATCACCCTGATGCAATCATTTATTTAAAGGCGGGTTCAGATGTGCGATGTTATAACATGTGTGAAGTAACTTCGCACGACACCAACAGACTCCGCGTAACGCCCGCTGCGCCATGTAAACATAGAATTCGCATTAGATGACACGCTGCGTGCCTCCTGAAATGAACTCGCCTCAGTGTGTGTCAACGCTTATTTTATTTATTTGTGTACAAATATAAAACTTACTTTAGTTGAAGTTGCATTTGTATATGTCTACTTGATAACGCCGCCATCTTGTCTTAGTGTATAACAGAGCAATAGAATTGCTTATTCGAGTCAGGCGTCCTTGAAAGTGTATACTTAATTTAAAATTGTGTTCACTAATTTATAATATAGTTAAATGCAATAAACTTGAAATGATAGATAGCTGCGTCAATCGTTTGATTATTAAGTTTACAATCTAGATTTGGACCGAGCTTCTACCCAACACCATGACATGTATGTATTGAACCGCTGTGTTATGTGCTTCTATTTATTCCACCGGGGCCGCCCGCTTTGAGATTTTGTAAATATTATTTATGTTAGTGCTGTTCCAAACGAGACAATGCAACATTCAGGTTTTAAATAAAAATATTTACATCTATAAAAAAAATCGACTTAGTTGCATCATGTATTGAATATTTGTATATACTTTAAAGGTTATTTGGAATTGTAGAAGTTAAACCCTGGTGAATCTTTAATACTCTCAGTACTTGTCCAAGTTTCCGCGGGGGGATATTTTGGTCATATTGCTATTTAACTTCGCGGTCTCGAGGATTGTCGGCGGAGTGACTTAGGCCGTGAAAAACACCTATTAAACTCATGACACTAGAATGTACAATTTTTTATCAATTCCACTTTGGGTGTGGTGGGCATGTATTGCCATGCGCACTTGTGTGTACACAGCACGGTGCGCTTTTGACCATAAGCACACTGAGATAACGAGCGTGGTTACAACATTCTTAAACTCGCCTGTGTACAACCCGCAGTCCGTGCTCGCCAATATGATTCATCCCTCGCGCGCTTCCTCGCCCGCCTCAGTACTGTCAAGGGGACATTATCGACACCAGCTGTACTGATTTTGTCACAAGCTTGTAAGTTAACACATTTACAAGCTGGTGACAACATCGTGTTTAATTTTTTGTGTCGACTGTCTGGCTGGCTGGCTGGCAGTTGGTAACAGATGTCGCGGGTTCGAATCCCGCATAGGTCATATATCATATGTATTTCTATAATAAAAATCTGAAATATATTTCCGTTGTCTAGTACCTGTAACACAAGTCCCTACGGTACTTAGCACAGGACTGCGCTAACGCGGTGTGACGAGTCCACAGATATTATTATATTTTTTTTGTCCGTAATTGATGTAAGTTCTACGTATCAGTTCTCGCTCTCCGACGGTCTCCTTAGTCCTGGTGTATCGCTTTAGTTGTGTCCTATATAATTATGGTTCGCCAAAGCCTTTAAATTGTGAAAATGAAAAAGCAATAAGTGTATTGAAAGTGGTAAACTCCTAAATGAATGTTAAATGTTTTGATTATTATATTAAATATGTTTTAAAGACATGTAAATAATATTTTAGAGTTATAATAAAATAATTGATGATTTCAAGTATACTTGTTTTTGTTTTGCCAAATTAGGCTTGTCCTACTACCCTCCCACCGCTGCTACTAATGTTTCCTGTTTCCAGTGTGCTTAATTTCAAAGGAGATCGGCTTTACCGGTTACTACAAAATTCATAGTAGATCTAAGTGTCACCACATGCGTTTAACATGTATTAGAAATGGGATAAGTCTAGGATGGAGAAGGAGATGGCTAGGAGCCTTGTATAGGCGCTCCCAGGAACCGAATTTATTTTTATAGCATTGGGGAAAAGCGAGCATCCGGAGCTACTTGATGAGTAGTGACGCCCATTAACATGCGCACGGATAATGTTTTCGAACAGAAAAATATTACGAGATAAGTGGCTTAAACCTGTAAGGCGTCGTTTAAGAGGAATTTTGCCCACAACGCAGCCTTACTTTTGTGAAGATTGACGTAAGTATTAACATCATTTAGTAAACTAATACATATACTTAGTAATACATGTTCCTTGTGTGTGAGCTTCCTGAGTTCCATTGAAATAAAGCTGTCGAGACAAACATAAGCCCAATACAGCTTCATCGGATTGTCG
>JAFELO010002261.1:4070-17368 GCA_017140195.1 Eumaeus atala
TATATATCCAACGCTTTCAATAGTAAAAGAAGATCAGAACTAATGTTATCATTAAGAAAGACAAAACTTTATTTCGTACATATCAAAGAAAGCCAATAGAATCTGTTGCACTAAATAACATCTTCCGCGGTTTCCACACAGGTTCACCACCTCTTAAGGATGTATTGTACCAAGAAAATGAAATTAGTTATGCACACAGCACGGGGTGTGAACTTTAGAAAGACGTTCCCCAAGAGAAACTTCATTTGTGCGGTATTCAAGTGAACTGAAAATTTCCAATTTGTTTTAACATATTTTAGTCAAATATTTATCATATCTATTTTTCGCCCAGGCGGTATTGCTAAAAATTTTAGTATTACAAACTTGACGTTAAGTTTGAGTTTGATTGCGTAAATGTTAAGAACGCGGGGTTCAATGGTTAAAGAACTCAATAACTTGAACGAAGGACCACTTAAATGAGTTTTTGCAAGAAGATGCTGCACGATAATCGAATTAGACAGTGAAAAAAATTCTGCTCCCACTACAGATATAACTTACTGTTTTTAGAAAATGTTGTCCACCAGCTACTCACAAACCGCATGAAACGTGACACTATATGACTACATGTATCACTATACGGGTCCCAATTACGTTGCATAGGAGGATGTAGGGTCATGCACATGCACATGGCACTACCTCCTCATAAGCAGCATGGCACTACCTTCGTCTATGTAGCGTGGTACTCTCTTCCGTAAATAGTATCGTTTATCAGCAATTGAATGATCATTGTATCTTGAACGGGCTAAGATTACACGTCGTGGGCAGTTTTACGTGCTGGCCACAAAGTACAAATTTATGGCAATCAATTTTCTCAACTATTTTGTTAATACAATTTGCACTAAATTTCCTTAACGTCCGATTTGGTTGCGCGAGAATGTGGAGATTTTATGCTATCACGTTTCTATCATTACAGAATGGTTTTCTAGTATAAGAGGGAAAACGAGTACCTACGTCCATAAATATTTTCATAGTGGTCATAAAGACGTTTTGGTATGTTTCGCCCTTTTCCCCTCGTGGGTTAATGATAACTCACATACCTAACGAAATATGTACTTTTGCGGTTGTATTTATAAGGGAAGGGAAAAAGAGGCAACACGCCTTCATAACAATTATGCTGCTGTCTATGGTCGTTAATCATAAAATAATCACCGACTATTCCATTCGCGTTTTCAATAATGCATGTATTTAATTTTAACATGTTTAAGAAGTCTTTATCAGTGGTACATATAGCTAATTGTCCTCTCCATCATATATCCGTCACATGAGACACCTGGGAACATGTAGCGAGTGTTCCATAGCACAGGGAAGTACTTCGCGAAGCGCAGTGGAGGGTCCCTCGTGATCCACGGCCCTCTATGATCCAATTAAACTTATCAGATTATATTTATACTCGTTGTGGCATTTACGAGGACGTACTAAAATGAGCCTCAATATGGTTGTAGTAGAGATTCTTGAATAATTTTATTTGCACATGGGATAGTTTACGGTTTTACGTACGAGCTCGTTATACAGACTGAGAGTAATGTTTTTCAATATATTTTTTTATTATAGCAGCTACAAGAATTTACGAACGAGTGATGAAAATATTACACCCGTCAGTCTGTATAAAGAATAACAACTTTTATTTATTTATAGGTGAGCAAAGGAGAACTCGGAGAGTTTTACCAACGCCTGCAAACATCCGCATTATTGTCATGTAGATTTTCTTCTTTCTTTTTGTCATGTAGATTTTCTTCTCTCTAATGGGCCACCGGCTACTCACAGAATGCACGAAATGCCACAGCGTAACTATCAGTTTACCCCGTTATCATGTGAGCGAGTGGTGCCTTCTCGGTCGTGTCGGCGTTTGGTAATAAAACTGTGCTTGTCAGACAGAGGACGTATTACAACAACCTGGACCGAGGGCTGACGTCGAATGGAGCTTCCATTCGACGTCAGCCCTCGGTCTTATGTCAGCTTCCATCATAACCCCTTAGGCTCGGCTCGGGCGAGTTTTAACTTTAGATAAGACGAAAAAATTGTTTGCGTGTATGTTATTATGTGCATGACTTGGTTATAAAATCTGTGTACAAAATTTTTGTGATTTTATATTAGAAATAAAATATTGACGAGCTAATAAATGTTGAAGTTGCGGATATAACCTGGCACTTTATTAGCAAGTTATGTTGAGGAGTATCTATTACAAGTAAGTTATGTTGAGATTGAGAAGATCTTAAGGCACCAAGCGGCATAGTAAGATCGATAAAAAAATCCTTGACGTGAACTTATTTTTATCAAACTTTGTTTTTTTTTATCGATAACATTAATATGACTTGTCATGTTAAAATATACATATTTTGTTATTTTTTCTTTACGGCTGGATAGGTTGATAGGTTGATTATATTTATATTATTATTATTGATCGCATAGGTTGCGGTAGTGCCATGCATGACACTTCATCCACAAATGCAACTACTACTGGACGAACGACCGGGGGACTACCGACTACTTGATACCGGCGTAAAGACACACGTTTCGTACGGTTTGTGAGTAGCCGGTTGCCTATTGGGGGGGGGGGGGTAGAATACGATGGCAACGCATCTGCGTTACAGTCATGCGAATGTCCATGGGTGTCGGTAGTTATTAAAAAGCCGCCGATTGCTCGTTTGCCGCTGAATGCAATAAACAAGAAATGCGTGAGGAACACGTCTGGCGGGCTCAATTCGCTTGGAACACAGCATGGCACTACCTCTTGTCAGTTTGGCATTAAACGGTACGGCCAGTCGCGAACATTTTAGGACGTCAGTTTCTCGTTGGATTTGGAGGATCGTGATTTGTGTCGCTTCGTTCGCTCTATGGATTATAATATGGAGTACTTAGGGAATTGGCGTAAAGTCATTGTTATTTTATATTTCGCCTGAGGCTCCAGCCGCTAAGTAAGCGGCCTGGAAGCTCGCCAATAATGTTTATTCAAAATAAATACAAAATACCGCGTACGCACATAAAATATAAATGACCTCCAAAATATCCCATACGCGTTATGAGGATGAAGAAAGGGCTACAGGTGGAATCCCTAAAATGCACATTGTGACGTATTCAGCTTTCCATGTTTTTATCCACGGCCGCGGTATTTTGACTGTATAGTTTCAAATTAAACTGCTCAGGACTACTTCGATTTGGAGGCATCAATGAGATGAAAGAATATCTATCAAAGCTACGGGAAATAGCAACATACATGCGGACATTTGGCGGGATTTTGATGGACTAGCTATGCCCCGCCGTTCCATTCGGTAGCGGGCAGCTCCTAGACCGTATACCGATCTTGACATACGAGGGTGCAATAACGACTAATGCGAAAAATAAACGACACTGAGGGTCCCGGATTAGCATGCATCAGGATCGCTCCAGCAAGTGGTTGGCCTCAGCGAAAAGGCCAGACTTACACTCCTCGGGGTCTGTCCGGCTGCCTCGGAACAGTCCCCAAGACGTCGTGTCTTAGCGGGCCGAGTCAAGTGTAGCGTCCCTGCTCTAGCTTATTATAATGTTCTTTTTATTACTTGGGCTATCCTGTACTTTAGTTTAATTTTAGGTATAGAGGATACATTTAGATTTCGAAGGCTTTGATGCAAACTAAAGAAGATCGCAAATCGGGCCTTAACAGACAACCTATCATACGTATCAAACTTCACTTACAGAAATCCGGTCGTCTTGATCACGTACTCGTGCCGCTGTCTTATTAGCAAAGAGCAAATCGTTGAAATACTTGTGAAAAGATTAGATATTGAATTACCGTGGTTCTCCCTATATACACCCCCTTTCCTCTCTAACCAAAAAATAAGTAACACCTATACCTACGATTTTGATGACATAGCTAAAGCCTACCCTGATGCACTGACTTTAAAGGATATGCCGAATCCGGACATAAGGTACCACCATCTCGAGGATACATTAAAGGCTTTAGAACCCTCTTATACAATAGCGTCAGAATTACCTACTCTACGTGAAAAAAATCCTAATTGATTTAATTGAAGATGAAATATCTAATTGAATTATCATACAAGCCTGTACGGCTGCCGGTCCCTCTCTCTCTCTCTCTCCCTCTTGATTGTATTATTTAATCGATGGGTCTCTGAATATAAGGTACATTCAGAGGCCCAATGCCCATAACTTTGGCGCATAAAACTGATACTCAAAACAGGGGTAATAGACCCCCACAAGGATCAGTATTCATCACGTTACTTGTGGAATATATACAGGTCATCACCTGACCATACAGGTCAGGTTAAATTAGGAATTGATATATTGTTTAATTTAGCCTAACCATGCAGTCCGTTTCTTTACTATATCTACAAACTTTTATACACAATATGAATTATACAATCGTATGTTGTCTTGTGAAATTTTTGAGACCACGAAACAGACAAAACATAACGAAACTCTTTAACCCAATAGATTTTACCACTCAAAAGTTACTCAGCAAATAGTAGGCACGATGGACTAATACAAATAAGGGACGCCATGTACACGATTTTCTGCTCCTGTGTACGGGAGCGATTATTAAAGAGCTGGTCAGAAGTAGATCCTTGCATTGCACATTTCCTGACGTGCAATTTTAGTAGCAAACTTTTACAGTTTCAAACTAGTGCCTCTTTGTGACTGCTCGATTGAGGCTGGGAAACATATACAATCCCCACATCACATGGCGGGAGAAGCGGAATGTAATAATATTCGAAATGTTACGGGTGTAATTTACTTTAGTGTCCTCGTGGACAACGTGAGAAATATTCGAGCTTTCAAACAATTTTGTCATAAATATAATTGGCAGCAGATAATGTAAGCCCCAGTTGATAATGAAATATAACGTGTAGTCTTCGTCTTAGGCATTTACGGGTATATCTCAGTAGTGCACAGGAGCAAGGCTTCGCCTGCCTACAGTCTCTTTTTGTCTGATTGTTTAAGCCATTCCCAATCCCGTACTGCAGCCGCTTTCTTTCGGGAGGGCAACTGGAAACACCTCATACTCCTATTTTCTTCTGATTAAATACGTTGCTGGTCACGAGGTAGTTTTTATCGTTCACTCGAGGTCCTTGCGATCATATCACAGGGTCACATGTGGTGGCCGCTAACGACTCCAGGATCAGGACAGGAGTGGCAGCGGTGGGAAAGTGAGTTTGGCCATGCCTGATAAAGAAAAATAGAGATTAAATACCAGACTGTGAAGCCAAATTGAATGCCTGGATTTTATAACATTAGGTTTTTATGATTGGTACACTGGCATAGTAACAAATTTAAATTCATATTCATGTCAAGCTAATTTCATTTCATTTGATGGGCCTTCTCGTTGTTCACTGATATAAGCTTATATCCGTGTGGTGTGTAAGTGGAGGGCGGCGGTTATGGCGGTGATGATGATGGTGGTGGTTAACTTTTAGGAGTTTATCTGCATATTGTGACAAGTATAACAACCTACATTCTTTATGTTTCGAGTTGGCCGTGAAGCACCAATTTGCTATAAAAGTAAATAATACTCTCCCTCTCTATTGTCATTAGATTTATGTGCTACATTAGTGACCTCGTAAAACCACATCTGTTTGTCATTTCAGATTGATTGATGGAGTTAACCCAGAAGCTACTTAATACTTTGAAATAATTTAATAAAAATATAAGTTGAGGTACTTACTTCATCGCTATATGGTAATCGTTGAGAATTCCTGATGCTCGCTATCGATTAATGTGATAATTATATATATATATATATATATATATATATATATATATCATATCATTTCCCCGACCTAACCCATTTAAATTTTACCTATCCTCCGTAAAAGTATAGCAGAGGTACAAATCCAGACCAGACCATAGACCAGAATTCCGTTGTGTTGGGAGTTAAAATCGTATGAAACGTTATCACAACGTTGACTTGGGGTTGAGTTTGCCACTCGACGAGACGGAGGCTCGGCGAAATTGAATTTAAAAACAGAGGTTTCATTTCGTCAGCCGATGATTGGCTTGACCGCTCGCCAAGCCGAGATAAAAGATGGAGTTAATTTTATTTAAGAGCGCACATTGCGGAGATTGTAATGAATTAACATTTAACATGTATTGTTGCGATTTGCACATAAAGCGATTGAAAAAATAACTGCTTTTGAGTCTCCCTATGGCGGCCATCTTTAGTAAGCCAACTTTAGAAAGTACATAATGGGACGAAGTTACTACCTACAAATGTTAGTTCAAATGCAGTTAAACGTTAACAGTAGCGGGACGTGTTTGCACTTGTACGTTCCGCCTCCTCCCCTCCCCTACAATGGACAACACTAGGGGAATAGTTCACAGCAACTACCTGCTACAAGGCTACACCAACGTATGTACTTTCAAAAAATATTCATCTCATGATTACATCAAAGCAATAGTATTGCTTGTACCTACTGACTATATTCCTAAAAGTTCATTTGCTTATAGGGTGGTGACTTTCCATAATTTTGGTTAGCTGTTCAATTTGTTTACCATACACATTGTATGTATAATAAGTTAGTTCAATAATATGTTATTTATGTACATCATGCTGTTAATATAATCAATATTAATGTTATACACTTGTATTGCGTGTCTGTATGGTTGAACGCGTTATTTATTTCCAGGCATCATATAAAACTGGAACAATAGTGTTTCAATCTTTATATTTTTCGACACATTTTAGATACTCCATTTATCAAGAGGCGCTATAAATTAATTATAGGTCATCGCGCTACAAACAATAGGAGTAACGCTACGCGGGAGAAATCGCGGGGCGCTGCTACTTGTGTTTGGAATAAACGGTCGGATGGAAAATCAAAGCAGAACCCTTGATCAGATCCACTTGATACCACCTTAAAGTGACACCTACAGTGTCGCGTTTGTGAGGTGGCCCATTGGGTGGAGGTGAAAAGGAGGGCAGCGCAATGGCAGAATTATGCTCATGTTCATGGGCGTTGTAAGCCTAGTCGTTTCTTGCTATGACTGTACCCGACAGTTTGTTGTAGTTTTGCAAAATTCAAACGTATTGCTCTTGGATTGGGTTCTCTATCGCCTGGGATACCGGTCATGATATCATCCGAACATGACAATTTGGCTGTGTTCCGTTCGATTGTTTATGAGACTAGGATCTAAACTATGATAGTCAAAAGAAAACGTAATAAGTCTTGACATCTGCATGCGACTTCCCGTTACTTAACCTCGCAATATGCGGTTTTCCAAGGACGCTTCGTTTCGGATAATGTGGTCAAACATTTTAAAGATCCGGATTGCACTATTGACGTAGTCTTTGTTTAACCCGAAAATTAGGAGAGATACATTAGTGCGGTAGGCAGTACACTGTACTCTCAACAAACGTCTCCAGCACCACACCTCAAGGGCGTCTATCAAAACAAGATTGAAAAAAAAAAAAACAACTTTCAAAGGGTGGGAGGCTAAAACTTGAATTTTATTTTTTTTGGTAGTAATAAATATCGATAAAGTGCTGAAGTCAGGCACACACTCTACGAAACTCAAGCGTCGACACTCATTCTCCTAATTTATTATCCATAGCTCTTCTCGTGCAGTCTCGTTACTGGTGTTTAATTTTTTGTATATCATGTCAAAGACGATCGTTACATAAAAAAACCATTCATAATTTTCCGGTAACTTAATTACTTCAAGGGCTTTATATATTTTGCAGGCTATGGCAAAGGAAATTAAAGATACAGCACAAGATAAATTGCGATAACGCTATCGGTTTCCTTACAATTATTTGTTGTACATTTCTTTGAAATGCTGTTATCATTGCTGCTGCCGGAAATCGTGAGATAAATAATTGTGTTGTCTTGTCAGGTTAGCATTCACGAATAATTAGGAGACAGTAGTTACGAAAACTCCTCTAAAGTATAATTATAGATGTTAAATAAGACTATTTAATCATAAAGGCCACAAATGAAAACACGCGATATTTCCTGTTGATGGGTGGTCTCCCGTTCAGCGCGGCTGAATTATCTCACTCATTCTTCGCGATGACGGACGACTGAAGTTTAAGGTATATTTAACTTCATGATTTAATTAAAGTATTTTTATATTTGCGGACAAAGAGTGTTATGTACAAAAGAAAAGAGTGAATAATTTAGGAACTACTGAAAATACGATTTGTTATGGAAATCGTTCGTCTGGCACTTCGCGTAACTTTGAGCGTCTTGTAACAAACAAGTTTAACTGGGGAGAGAATTTTGCTCTTGGCACAGCAACGGATGTCAATAACCAAGTTCCTCTCAGTCTTCAATTACTCGCCGTGTATGCTGTACAATCTTCTATTGGTCCAGAGATATATGTTTAGAAGATATATGATCATCGGCTGCTGGTTTATGTGTGTGCATAAGCAGCAAAGTAATACTTACGCAAGTGGTAAGTTTTAGTAAGAGGTAAAGCGTGTACAGAATGTATTTCAGCGGAATTGGGCCGGCACGTCCGGGGAAGGTGCCACTCGCATATATGATACCGCTGTAAGGCCGTCCCGTTTCGTGAGGTTTGCTAGTAGCGAATGACCTATTAGAGGAGAGGAAGGAAGGAGGGGATGGCGGCAGTTATGAAAAGGCTCCGAATGCTAGTTGCAGGGGTACACTCCTATAATATAAAGTTGAAGTTTATTTTATAATTGTCGCAAATTATTTCTCGCTCCATAGCTGAATTGAAAATTCTATCATTTCATTTCTACGGCTATCAGATACTACAGCAAAATAAGACTCTTAGCTTGTAACGTGTGATCTATTTGTTATCTCTAGTATTAATGCTAATTCAAAACAAAGTGCAAAACGATCTTGGCCAATTTATCAATATTCTGCATGAGCAAATAAATTGACAACTCTGTTCTGCTCTGATCAGCCAATTTTGATTTCCTTTGTGTATGTCATCAGGTCGATGCATAGACGAGCTTAAGGCGATTTTCTATTGAAATTTCTCTAAAAAAAGATACAAGGTAACTTCGTTTATACTTGAAACCAGTTACACACTGGGTTCACCTGTTGCTGACAGATTCGGTGCAATACACTAAAGTAACTGAAGCCTGACGCAGTGGATTCTAGTCGATAGTAAAATGCATGTGTATGCTTCAACACATCCAAAGTTAAAGCATTTTCCTTAGGTAACAAAAAAAGAAAATTATCTATGCGAGATTGGGGTAATTTTTGCGTTATCATCATGTTCAGTGTGCCCTAGTATTTTTACTCTCGTCCATGTCGTAATATCTATAAGAAGCGAGGGAAAATCCTGATGTCATTAAGTGACAATAGGAGCTCTTTGCCATAAAAAAATTATAAGTGAACCTATAACGCACCGGAACTGCCCACTCATGAAAACACCTTCAAGCCCTACTTTGTTTTGAAATCAGTGAAAAGTTTTGTGGAGTTTTACACGCTAAAGTTTCAAGGGTCCAAAATGCAAACTATGTACCCTATTTCATTATGGAGATATTCGGGAACAGCCGACGAACTGAAGCCACATACGATCTAATGAAATATCTATCAAGAGTGTAGGTTTTCCAGTAGATCAATCACAACGCTCTTGTCATATACTTTTTAAATATATATCGCATACATTCTTTGTAGTGGACAACTGGAAACATTAACAGATCTAATGGATAATATTGGACGACCAATTGGTGAAATGGTAACGTGATGAGTACAACGTACACAGAACCGCGATGACGGGCTCGAATCCCGCCAAGATAATGGTTGGTCTATGAATCATATGTATTTTTGTAATAACATTCTGTTCATACCAAACTGTAAATTTATTAAAAAAAATACTCGTCATTAATTTTATAATCGTAAAAAAGTGTTAACAATATTTCACAATCGCCTAGGCACTGCAGTGTGATGAAATTAAAACCCGATAAAATCCGTAAAAGTAGATTTATCGTAATGAATAACATTCGCGTCAATTTAAGACATCTTTATGTAATCATAGCTACCGCACTTGACACAGTTACGGGAGGTGGGACCTGTCAGTCCCTCTTGCTTGAGATGCATTTCTTTCAACTACGGGTGAGTGGGAGTTTGGACCCTGTTTCGACCCTAAGCCTAGTCCACTGACGAACACTAACAGTACTTACATAATAGCGATGAATCTGAAAATCAAACATATTTTCTCATTCACATCGGCATATCGCCAGAAGACAGCCACCTTGGGAAACTGTTTGTCAACAACATCCACTCGCGCTTCTGCTAATGTCACCTGTGCCAGCCGAAACGACAGCGGTAACCACTAATGAGCCCGTGATGAAATTGGGTCAAAGTTGTATTCGTATAAACATAATTAATGGAATACGGAACTAGAACTAACTGACATTGACTACACATTATAAACTTACTTGTTTAGGCTCTGATATAATATATATAATTGAGGTGTGTTCATTTACTACTAGTAATATATACACATAAGTCACGTCAGATCCCTACTTGAGTAGACAGAGAGAAGTACTAAAAGTAGTAGAGTACTTCTGTAGTAGATATCACCGGTGATCCGTCTTGCTCAAGTAATGTCATTGTGGAAGAAAAGAAAAAAACGTTTGATATAAAAGAAACATATATATTCCAATAACGTTTAATTTACCTTTCCTATTTATTATGTGATATTGTAACCAACTTAAGAAGAGTTGAAATTCCGCAATTTTTTCTTTGTAAAACGTTTACTATATCGGTTTAAGGTTTGGTGTATTTAGAAAAACGCTACGCAGCATCGTACGTCACGTAGGCAAATTTAACTTATCGACGCTCGACGCTGCGGTCTTGAGCGCGTGGATTATGAAATTTTATTTTCTAAACTTACTTACGTATTACTAGTCTTATGTGCAAGATGAAACGAGCATCAGTAACTTTATATTTGACTAGCTGGTGCCCGCAACTTCGTTCGTGTAGGCTATGGAAATAGTTTACCGATGCATCTTACGGACCCGCACTCATTACAATGTTAACTTTCAAAAGTGATAGCAAATGGCACTGCAAATCTAATAACTTCATTATTTTGTAGACGACACGCAGAAGGTAAATGGCTATTATTGTACTTGGCATTCGCCTGTGAATCCCTTAAAGTATTTAGTTTTAAATATGATAAGACACTGCAATACCAATGTTTTAATTACTTTTGGCATACGACCGAGGCTGTGGTTCATTCGAGGTCATATTGACCTCTGAGAGTGTATGTACATATATGTATGTATATGGGCGATTGAAATCTTTGTTCGACCGGCGTTTGTCCATTTGTTGGGGCACTTTCACAGGTCCCAGAGCGAACTGGGAACCGTTTATGGAGCCACTCCTGTGGTGGCCCTATGGATAGGCGCCGACTCGAACGCTGTGTTTACGGTGGTTGGTGGAAAAGTGAAGAGGGGCCAGGATTTTGTTGCCCCTGTAGGAGCGCAGGGCCGTAACCTTGCGGGAGGGTGGCAACAGGGTTGCCATATCCCAATCGGTACCGCCCGTGTGGTGACTGCAATGCCTGTCTGCAGCGTCCAGCGAGAGGCACCAATGGCAGAAATATAAAACCTGCGGAAGATATACAAAAGAGGTGTGAATTAAATATGGTACAAGTATATGTAGGAGGTAAACGCATAACAGGATTATCCGTCTCCCTTCCTCGGCAGGCTATATCTGTACGGGGGGTGGGCGTGCCAGGGCTCGAGACTCCTAAGTGTCTCGTGCTTCGAAGCGCCCGTCCTTTCGAACAGGTTGCGCAACATCCTGCCGACAAAGCCATAAAGGCTCTCTACGCGTAGGTTAGTATAGGTTAGTATCGTGTGGTTTCTCACAAACCTTGGAGCGTTGAAAAGTTGCCTTAGCACCTTGTTTTGCTCGTTTCACACAGCAAGTGATGCCAGGCAGGAGTCGCGTACGTTAGTCTCGATCTAATATGGATGTTGTAAAGTGCTGTCCTCATTTTCGATGGGATAGCATTCGCTCGTGGGAGTGGCGTCAGCCTGGCGGTAGCGGATCTGGCCTGCCGTATGGAGGTTTCGGCCTGTCGAGCCATTGTGAGTCCGGAGTCCGGCACGACTCCCAGGTACTTGGCTGTCCTGCGTCATGATATTGCGATGCCCTGTACCTGAAGTATACCTGGTGCGGTGCGCTGTTTGGTAGATGCTATCGCTTGCGTCTTGGATGGGTTGATCGCCAGCCGTCACTTCAAGGATTTTTTGCAATTTTTTGCCCGCCTGAGTCGCGTTCAGAGATGCGGCCAAGATCGTGGTGTCATCCGCGTAGAGCGCGGCGGTTACCCCGGGGGAAACATGTACGTCCCCTGCGTAGAAGTTATAGAGAGCTGGCGAGAGACGCAGGTATTCCACAAGGGAGATCCCTTGTGGAACACCTGAGCGAATGCATTTCTGCTCGGACAAGACCCCGTCCACTCTCACCTGTAACTTACTGTCCGAGAGAAATGACGCAATCACTTTTATGAGAGGCCTAACACACACATAACTTTGGATTAATTTATATATTAAACCATTATGCGATACGGAGTCGAATGCTTTTTGAATGTTGAGGAATACGGCGGCAACAGATTCTTTTTTATATCTTGCCACAGCGAGCAAATGGGTGACCCTGACCAGTTGATGAGTGGTACTGTGGTTGGGTCGGTAAACGAATTGCTCCTCTCTAAGTGGTAGAAAGGGAGTGAGTTGTCTCAATATGAGAAACTCTAGGGTCTTCTACAGAGTGGGTAGCAGAGTTATCGGGCGATAGTTGTCCGCTCTCCTATTGTCCTTACCCTCGAAGACAAGCGGCGGGTAACGTAGCTGACCTGTTTTTTCCATGTTGGCGGCTGGTGGCACGGCATTATTCTACTACTCGTTACGTCTTCGCACTCTTCCCGTTGCCGGGTCGAGGGGGGTCCAGACCGGAGCTTAGCTCCCTACTGGAAATGTGTTGTTCGAGCCTCGTCAATACGAGGCTGTGGTTAATGCGAGGTCATGTTGACCTCTGAGTGCGTATGCACATATGTTTATGTGCCTAGGCTATTGGTATCTTTGTACGATCGGCGTCTATCCATTTGTCGGGGCACTCTCACAGGTCCCAGAGCAAACTGGGAAACGTGTATGGTACCACTCCTGTGATGGCCCTATGGACAGACACCGCAAGGCACGCTGTGTTTACGGTACGGTGTATTGGTGGAAAAGTAAAGGTCAAAAGTCAGACGCGACAAACAGAAGAAAAGAAAGAGAAGAAAGAAAGGAAAAGAAGGGTCCTGGCCGTGAAGTTGGTGTCACGGGAGAAGCGGCGGGC